>JANEYF010001546.1:0-62412 GCA_029963845.1 Rhamnusium bicolor
CATTTTAGTAGTAAAAAAAGTAAAAAGTAATATTTTGCTTAAATAAGTTTTTATTAATCGTAAGGGATTCAAGTTACATTCTAAAGTAAATATACAAAAAATAATCAACCAGAATATTCAGAGAAAATGCATTTTTCGTTGTTTTTTAATCATAATTACGGCCTTTTCAAGAACTACTCTGAGAGAATTTATAACGTATACATGTATCTAATTTCATCAAAATATCGAACGGTTTTCATGATCACTGATCACACTAGACAACTTTTAAAAATAACTTTTTCGGTTCAGTACCTAGTCTAAGATTAAACGTGTATTTTATTTCCGTTAAAATTTATTTGTTTTCACGGCTGCTTTCTTTTTATAAGAAATAAAACGTTTCGTCTATTAATAGGACAAATATTTGCATTTCGTATTTATACAATTCTCCCATCTGTAAAGAAGAAAATTATGGTAATCAGAAACACCCACCGCAAAATGTTTCTTCCCTTTTCACCTAAACACAAAACGAAAGGATAATGTATACAAATCGACAGGTCAGCTTTGTTCGTTATTTTCTGGTTACAATCAGTGAAACCACTTAATCGGGGAAACCTCTAGCTGAACTGATTTGAAGGAAACTTGAAGCACGTAGCACATATTACTGATGTGCGATGTGCTAGTAAGTTTGTAATAAATTAACGACATGTTTATTTAAACATCCTTTTAATAAAAAATGTTGATAATTTTTAGCCTCAACTGGAATATTTAAACAAAGTAAAAATTTAAACTAATATACATTTAAAATGTTACACCACGAACATTCCCAAACAACATGATATGATAAAATATTCTAACGTATTATGCAATAAATCTGTTTTCTTTACAACAAATTAAAGGTTTTTATCAGGTAATTGGATGTTTTGCAGCTATAAAAAACAGATACTTACTCACTGGTGAGGCTCGTTATTGTCGCGTGTCCAATAGCAATTCATAGATAGTATAGGCGGATCGCTTGTCTACGCCTACTTACCATTTTGAAAATTAATACACCAATGACTTTGACGTCATTGAAATACACTCTAAATAAGTAGTATGTATAAAACATCTATGTGAATGGCATGTAGATACGTAAACAGTGTCACCTATACAGAAATGCTCATCAATTGGTATGTAAGGGAAGAGAAAGAAACTCGTATATACTGGCGAAATAAATTAACGCATCATCATAAATTTATCATAGGTTTGATGTTCAATTTCTTTTGAACCATGTATCCGATTTGACATTGTAGAATGATTCGTGGGAAATGTTAATGAGCTACAGATTCTCAGTCATAGTTTAGTTTTGCTGAAGTACCGGGAGTAATACTGATCCTGGATGTTTCCAGGATTTTTATAACACCCTGTGGAATACACTAGCATCAACATCAAATCTCAATAAAAATCGCACTATAGCATTATTTGTTATTAACATTACCTTTTTTGATTCACCTACTTATTTCTATTATTAAAGGAGATACACATTTTTATACCACTGCTTGATTTTTATTGACTTTGTAATGCACACATTGCAATAAATAAAACACATAGCAGGCTTGTTTGTTGTTTTTTGTGAATATCGTTTTCTGCCAAAATCAAACATTAAGGGAAATATTGGAACATGAATTTATTTATTATTTAAATTGATCATTAATTAGAAAATCAGCACCATCAAAATCAACAGTAAAATCACCAATCGCTTATTCTTTGTATATGGGTCGAAGTAAACTCCAAAGGTATCATCAAATTTATTTTTTTCATCTTCAATTTATCTTGTATATACGCTCGTGGTAATGGTTTTTGAATTGTTCTAAATAAAGGTTCTGTTCTGTCCACGTCGATACATCTGTTACTGGTGTTGGAAAAGTTTCCATCAAAATAACTTTCACGGAATTCAGGTCTAGATGTACTGGGGGTCATACTGAAATGTTTCATCGTCTCGATTAATAGGAGCTGTTGTAGTAACTCTTGCCGAAGATGATAGAGTCAGCATTACATCGCTCAATGTCTTAATGTCAATCAATCAACCATATTCCAAGTCTTGAAGCATGAACCTCATGCTTACTTGAGAAGATCAGGGCAAGGGAGATAACGAGGTACAAATATTGTCAAAGAACCATTTTTTTGTTGTAAATGTTTAGGGAACGGTTTATTACGGCTCCAAAACTAAAAAATATACTCGTGGGGACCCACAATGTTCGTATAAGCTGTGTTACCCAGAATATATTGGTTAAGTGGTTCTAATTTAACTCCCAGAGGACCTACAACAGGCCCATAATTAACAACAGAGCAACGCAGAGCCAGATTAACATTTTCTCCAGAACATGTTAATTCAGTAGAGGCCGATTGGGCTAACGTTATGTTCAGTGATGATTCTAGATTTTGTCTACATAGCAGTCATAGACGGATGCGTGTGTATAAATGGTCAGGGTAACGTTGTGCAATGTGACATTACTCATATGGTTGTCTAGTGGAGGCTCTGATATGGTTCAGGGAGACATCATTTCGAAGACTCATACGGAGTTGATGGTGATACCAAAAGGGAGCATCATGGCAGTTTCTTACATTGCAAATGCTTTTTGCGCCTTTGGGATGAAATAGTTTAATTTTGATGCATGACCGCACATTGCCCGAATTGTACAACAATATGTTGTTGAAGTTAATTTTACCACAATGCGATGGCCAGCTGGAAGCTTGGCCCTTAATCCAATTGAGCATCTTGTAACGGTCCATTTTTAGAAATAATTAATTTAAAGCACATCCGTTGTAGATTAAATAAAAAGGTTTGAGTATACCTTAAAATTCCACACTTGATTAAAATAATTTTATGAAATACTGTATTACCCCTGTAAAGTGGCGCTACTGGACTACTGGATTATGTCTGATATTTTTATAGCAGTGCGCGAGTTTAGTAGACTATGTCTTACGGGCAGTGCTTCTGGTGCGAAAGTCCGTCTTTCGCACCAGAAGCGACAGACGGACAATCCGGGAAGACGTTCGGGAGCCACAGCACCGAGCTATTGTGTCTTGATGTACGTTACCTTGTGCTAATACATTTGAGTCCGTTGTTTTAGTTGTTACAATTTTCTCAGATAGCCAAACATCTAAAAAGTTCTTGGTTCCTAGCCGTGTAACTCCAAAACGGTATTGAATTGTCAGAAGGCTCTAAGTTATTTGAGCAAAAACAATAAAGTGACTCTGGTCTGGATACCCGGCCACTCTGGCATGGAAGGTAACGAAATAACCGACTCCTTGGCCAGAGAAGGAGCGGGATCGGACCAGAACCTATACCTTGGCATATCTTCACGTACTGCTAAGAAGGCTATCTCAACCTAGGCTGAAAGGAAAACTCCCCAGTATTGGCAAGAGTTACCAGGATTAGTTCATTCGAAGGCGTTTATAAAATACCCTTTGAAATCAAGAGCTAAGAAACTTTTACAGTTAAACAGGGTAAACCTGAAAACTCTAACAGGCCTATATACTGAGCACTGCCGACTAAACTATCATCTGCATAAACGGCCTAGCGGAAAACGCCGAGTGCCGTCTTTGCCTGGAAGATTATGAGAATGCAGACCACATCCTATGTACCTGTCCCACTGTGGAGAGGATCCGATTCTCAATATTTGGCAGAGGGCAACTACTACCAGACATTCTCAACTAATAAAGTTATCACTTTCGTTAAGAGACTGAACTTATTGGGTGAAATATAACTAGGTGTGAACCACAATAGGCCTGCTGATGGCCGCAGTGGAGGGTCCATAGGGACCCACTCACAAGAAATCTAACCTAACCTAACGTTATCTTAGTCATTTGTATGAAAAGAACAATGAGCCACGGCCGAGAGTAGCCATGTGAGCTGTATCTGTGATTTGTTTGTGAGTCTGGGTATATGGTTAAGCGTTTTATGTTGAACCGCGAAGATAAGGTGTACTTGGAGCACCAGCCAAAAACTGTAAGCCCAAGTGTGGTGGTAGCTGAATCACAAGAAATTCATTTGGCCGTATAAGTAAGCAATTAAAATACGTGGAAGGCTATGAACAACCACTAGTAAGCTTAGCCTTCTGATAATTATAAACTAGGCACCTAGGCAAGCTGAGTCTACGAGAAGTGCTAGCTAGTGCTAATGTTTCGTTATGTAAAAATTTGCAAATCTGCCTGCTTTCCGAACTTTAAATATAGACTATACTTGACTTTCTTTGAATTTAATATTAAACGTGGTGAGAAACTTTTAAACGAAGTTGCTCGGTTTTTTCCCTTTTTAGCGGTAACTGTGAGTTGTGATTAGCCAGAATGCTTGTGAAATAAAAAGAAAAATATTTAAAAAGTGGGTGGCGTCTGACAAGTTAAGTAAAGTTCGACCTTTTCTAGTAGTTTATTTGGTACTCGCCGATTATTTCTGATTTTGTTTAGTTTTAAGTCGATTTTATAAACTTTTCCTAGCGGTGCTTGCTTCCCCGCCCGGGAAAAATTCTAAATCTGTTTTTTTTTTTGCTTTAATAGAATAAATGTATTTGTAAAATAAATAAATTTTGTTTTTAGTATCCTGTTCTTACTATTTTAAAATGACAGAGTGAAAACGAGAGTGGTTATAATCTCTAGTATATTATAAACAGGCGATTTAGAGAAGTTCCTTGTTCTCCACCCAACAAATATGAACTTGGATAAAGGCTACAAAAAATTTTGGAAAATATTGACAAAAGTGAAATTTAATAATAATAATAATAATAACACCACATATAATGACAACCCCCTTTATCCTTGAATGTCTTAAATGACATTATGCGGGAGAGGTTACACATTAAGAGACAACGGACATACATCCAATATCCGAGTATACTCCGATTAATCTCTCTCACAGAAAAAATCCTAGTGCCATGTCCGGTAATCGAACCCGGGACTCCGAGGTTTCGAGGCAAGTACGTTACCTCCTAGACCACGGAGCCATATTTATTACCTTAATTTTGAATATGGGTCATCAATGTGAGACAGTTATTCGAACAAAAGGAGGGAACACTGAATATTAAGTCTTTTAATCACATGTATTGTTACAAAGAGTTGAAAGTTTCGCTTTCTAGGTTTTTGCAATATGTGCATAAAGAAGACAATAAAATCATGGAGTGTTATAAAAATGTGTAGGTGTCTTCTTTAATAACAAAGATAAGGTGAATCAAAAAAGTTAATATTAAGAACAGAAGAGGCCATATTGTGATTCTTGTTGGGATTTGCTGTTGATTCTAGTGTACTATAGAGGGTGTTATGAATATCCTGGAAAAATCCAATATCAGTATTACATCTGGTATGGTTCAAAGAAAATTTTACATCAAACTTATGATAAATTTTTGGTGAGGCGTTAATTTTTTCGCCAGTGTATATTTAATGTAATAAGTAACAACCCAGAATGGTTACCTATAGAAACTTTAAAAATATTTTACTTTCATAAATTTGATATTCGTGGACGTGGACGATCTAAGCAAAAGTCGAGTTGCAGATTTCGGAAAGAATTTAAATCATTGAAATTTGAAATTGTTATAATTATTTTAGTTATTATAGAGACACATATTGGGAGTCGGTCGGTCAACGTGGAGTCAGGCGGACGTAAAACTATGTAGTAGACTTGGGGGAAGAAATTTAAATTATTTTACTTATTTTTGGCTATACCTCTAAAAAATTTTGTTGAAAAATTATTGAATAAGTGTCTTAATAAATTAAGTGCCAATGGTAGAGATGGCAGAATTTGGTAAGATCAAACTGTGTTTGCAACTTGCAGCTGGGGAAATCTTTTATAGAGTATCGAGTGCTCTCTCCTACTCCCCAATAGGAGTATATTTTATTAAGGGTTATTATTGTATATTGGGATATTTATTGTGATGTGGGTGTATTTTAATTTTTTCTTATTATACGTACTATTTTTATGAAACCTGTGTGTCTTACTAATTCTCTGTCGAGAGTTCTATCCTAGATACATTTATAGGGCTACGAATCCGGCGTCCGAAAGTGCTGACGCTACTAATGACTGTTCCCCTTGCAGTCCTCAGGTGGTGGTGGCACAACTCTTATCCTTTATTTTGAAGGATATTGATTAATTTTATTATAATGGTAGCAATCGTTAGGATTGAAACCGCGATTGTTATTACAATGTTGGCAGCGGTGGCATTACAGTATCTTTAGTAAATATCTGTATTACCATTAGTCTAGTTTGGAATTAAACTAGGGCATAATGGCACTGCAGCATTTTATATGTTATCGATGCCGACATGAAAGCTATAGATCCTGATCTTACCAAATTTTAGTAGAACTATCAGCTCCATAAACTATAAAATTTATCAGGGTCTATGTACGATTCAAAAACAGGCAAAAGTCCTCTGCAGTTTAGCCATATATAACGGTCAATTAGTTAAATGCCTTCATTGTACACTGCTGGCGACACCAAGATTTATATTTCGTTTAAACTTAGTGATGTTGATAGTGCCCGCCATCTATTTAATGAAGACCTAAGTAATTTGTTTCTTCAATCGTAAATCACTACCTGATCATAAATCTAAATAAATTTATGTATTACCGAATCTGGTTCAAACGTTTTCCCAAATAACTTAAATGACAGAATCAAGATAAATATAGACAAAATAAAATTCTGGTAGTGAAACAGACAAAACAAGAAAAAAAGTTGTATTGACAGTGATTTCATTGGCAAACTCATTTCAATAGCCACATTTGCAAACTCGCGTAAAATACATATTAATTAAAGATATTACCTCACTAAGAAAACTAAAAATTTTATTCCACATATGTGTTTAAAGTAGGTATCTTATCGGTTTGATGTGACTGAGAGTGATGTGTCCACCTAGATGAATTGAGATTCAAATCCCGGACGACAGATCATTTGGATGGACTTGCTGGCGTAACTAATTTCTTAGAGATGTAAAACTGCAGTTTTCGTGTATCTGCGATGTGAGCACGTTAAAAAGCTTTATCATGTAATAAAGTGAAGGTTCGGCAAAATTTCCAAGTTAAAGGTGATAGTGTTTACACTAGCACTTATCAACTTTCTACTGCCTTAGTAGTGAAACTGGCCAACGTTAAATAAATGATTTAAAAAACACTTACTTATTACAAAAATGTTTGTTGTGACATCAGAACTTTTAAAACAACAGGATAAATCCTCTAAAGGATTTATCAGAGAAGCTTTGAAGAAATCAAATCTCGACAAATATTGTCACTAAAGTAAATAGAAAGTCAAAAAAGAAAAATTATCAAACGGTTGCGTGAAAAAGATTATTTTTATTTAAAAGCTGATAAGGGCAATAAGGTTGTTATTTTAGATAAAGAGGACTATTATGAAAGGGTAGACAATCTGATTAGTAATGGTTCTTATAAAAAACATTCTAGAAATCCATTATCAAAAATGGTTACTGAAGTAAGAAATGTACTTAAATCCTGCAACAACCTTATTACTCCAACTTAAAGTAGAAAGTTACATGTATCTAACTCAAGTGTACCTAAATTGTACTGCTTGCCTAAGATACATAAACCAGGAAAGTCGGTACGTTCTATTGTTTCAGCAATTGGATCGCCGACTTACCACCTATCAAAATGGTTAACAGAAGAGTTCGGAAATTTACCTATTGCACCATCTAGTTTCTCTGTGATTAATTCCAACGATTTCATTAGTAAGGTGAAAAATATTCAGTTACAAGGTGAAATTTTGATCTCCTTTGACGTTTGCTCATTGTTTCCAAGTGTTCCAATACCACAGACCTTGGACTATCTTAAGGATCTACTTGAATTAAACAATCTCAGTCAATATGTTAGTAAAATAATATCTTAAACTCATTAAACTTCGCATGAAACAAAATTGTTTTCGATTCATCGATAATTTCTTCGAACAACATGAAGGGACAGCAATGGGTAACTCTTTGTCACCATTCATTGCCAGTCTCTTCTTGAACAGATTCGAGACGGAAGCAAAAGCAGAATTCGAGTATTTCCCCAGGGTTTAGCTTAGATATGTGGATGATATTTTTGCAGTGTTCCATACAAAAAGTCGCTGATATTGATAACTTTGTATCTAAATTAAACAGTCGTTTTGCGTCAGTTAAATTCACATATGAAACTGAAAACTCTGAACAACTACCATTTTTAGATAATAGAAATAGTGAAAATAAGTTAGAATTTGACATACAGAAAGATATATCCCCAAGGACTCTCACCATTGTGCTCAACACAAAATGGCGATTTTAATTTTGTAGTCCATCGTCTATCAAGCTTCCCCCTCAATAAGGAGAGGTTTGAAAAATAAAAAGCATTGATTAAGGATACAGCTACGAGTAATGGATATTCTGTAAGTTTATTTGATAAAATAATTAGAAACGAAAGTTTAAAGAGTCGCTTCGAAATTTCTCGACCTTTCAAAATGAAAGAGAAAATCCGAAATTTGTATTGATTCCATTCGATCTTCGCTTCACCCGTGGTATTGGTAAGATTTTTAAAGATGTAGGTATGATAGTGGTTAATTCATCGGGAAACAAACTGCAACAACTTTTAGGCAATCCAAGAGACAAAAATTGAAACAAACGAAAAGTCGGAAATGTACGAAATTAGCTGTAAGGACTGTAATCAAAAATATGTTGGACAGACTAGACGATCAATTCAAACTAGATTCAAAGAGCATATGGCACATCTCAAATATGGTAGAATAGATATGTCTAGTGTAGCCCAACATGCGTTTGAGAACAACCATAAAATAGATATTAACAATTTAAGATTAATTAGGAATGTAACAAATACTAGA
The DNA here is from genome assembly GCA_029963845.1 of Rhamnusium bicolor. Classification (NCBI taxonomy): domain Eukaryota; kingdom Metazoa; phylum Arthropoda; class Insecta; order Coleoptera; family Cerambycidae; genus Rhamnusium; species Rhamnusium bicolor. The sequence continues at coordinate 8,804 of JANEYF010001546.1, forward strand.
CAGCTGGGTGCATTTGAAGCTTGGAAATGATAAAGTGTAAAAATAGTATGGACAGTGACAGAGGGCCTATCCCAAATAGTCCGCTTTATTGGTTAGTGGGTCAAGGTTCGATGAACCGTGACAATAGTTTAGGTATAAATAGGGTAGATTGTTAGCATTAATTTAGTTTTAATCATCCCTAGATGATGCCAACTTGGTTGGCGAAACGCACGTCGATTGCAATATATAGTGTTTTGGTGTTTCGTCAAAAACAGTGGTATCTTCAAATCAAAGTTTCCAACCCACTTCAGGAAAAACACATCGAATCCACGCTTTTTTATCAATGTACATTCGGTCCTTTCTGTTATAAATACTATTTTCTTTAAGCTGCCTAGTTATATTAAGTTATAACTTATACGTTAAGAAAATACTAACAAAATTTCGCTTGGTAACATAAATATACAATAAATTGATTTGTTATCGATGTCGTCTATATACAAGGAATATTATTGCATTTACTTGTAAATTAATTTTTGGATGGATGTTGACTTAGATATTAAGTAAACTTGATAGCGGTAGTAAATTTCATTTACGGAAAATTTAGAATTGGTAGGATTTACGAATTTTCTCTCGACTTTCTATCCATTACAGGCCACCATTTGGATATTCACATACTAACCGAGACTTTAGGAAATTACCTTTTAGTATCTAGTATATCTATACCATTTTACATTAACTCATTTACGGGATTTGTAATAAGCATCTTGTTGCATAACAGATTACTACTAGGAGTGTAAAAGATATATCATCGACTTTCACAAACAGCGACGTAGCTATCATAGGGCAAAATGGTGCAGTGCTCCAGGGTGCTATAACTCAGAGGGCCCCCGACGAACGCGTAATTTTTCCAGTGAGGTTGAGCCGGAAGCCCAATTTTGATTGCGTTGCAAACTGATATGAGAATAAATAATAACTCAACATGCTAAAGTACATGATGAATCATACATCATTTAAATACATTTAAATTATTTTGTCGTAATCCTTCAGACAAAATAAATAACAAGTTTCTTTCCACAACAACCTCGCCAATCTCACGAAGAAGCACAAATAAACACGTCAAATCTCGACGTAAACATTCTTGCTGGTGCTCACCCTGGTAGCCAGTGAGCTGGGTATTGCATATAATATTTTTTCTGCAATCGTCTAGCTAATCTTAAAGACTTTTTAACTTGAAATTTTTTTGCAAACAAAATTCATAAAATTCAACTGACAGATGTCAGGCGCTTATCTGATCACTGCTGTTAAGGTTGTTAACCAGGTATTTACCCAACTGTTGTCAACCAAAAGTGACATAGGGGATCAGTAAAGACTTTACCGATCCTGTATGTCATTTTTGGTAGATAATAGTAGCTGATAATAATTAAAAATGATTAATGCAATTTTCTTTGAAAGTAAGCGTCTGACATCCGTCAGTTGAATTTTATGAACTTTGGTAAATTTAAAAAGTTTTTTAAAATTAGCAAGAATGGTTGCAGAAAAAATATTATAAGCAACACGCCCGAAAAATGTCTTTACAGAACTCACCGGCTTTGGAAATTGCCAGCTCACCCAGTAAGAATCTGTTTTTGCTAGTCTCAAGAAACTTTTTAACTTGAAAAATTTTGTAAACAAAATTCATAAAACTTTCAAAACGTTAAACCAGTAAATATGTATTTTCCATTAAAAAAAATTATCACAAACAATTAAAGACGGATGCAGAAAAAGTAAATTATTAGTCAATTTGCGAAAGTCATGAAGTGCATAACATCTACCAACCATTACCAAAGAGTTGATAGGTGATTCTAACAGAAATAAAAGAAGCTAGTGAAAAAAATATATTAAAATTATAAATTGGCTAACAATGCCATGGCTTTTGTGATTAATTATCTAGATATCTTACACAATAAACCATTTTTGTAGTAATTATTTGTATTTTTTCATATTCAGAAGACATATTTCTTTCGACTAAAAATGAATGGCTGTTGTCGTCACTGCATTTAATCTAGTCACTGTACACAAAATCTATCCCTTTTGAAAGTCAGTAATGCGACCGGGTCAGCTCATCCACTATAATTCTTCCACCTGGATTTGGCTTGCATGGTCTGGGTGAAAGTACGTGCCTGTCCGTCCACCACTCAGATGATGTCATTGATGTCCATTAGTTGCCAATTCTATCTCTTCTATGTCAAACATAACTGATCGGTGTGAACTGTGTGTCTGTGTGTGTGTGTATGTATATGTATATTTTATCGATATGCAAAAATATTATTGATATAAGCGTGTTTTGATTGGATGAGAGAATAAGATATACAAGTAAATTAAACCAATAAATCGCTAAAATTAACTCGTAGAGGGCCGATAACTGCGTAAATCGTAAATGAAGTCTGTATATGTTTGTCTAACAACCGCAATAGATAGTTTTAGGCATTAGCATGGATGTTAAAATACGTATTTGCTTTCATCTCGTCTTAATTATTACACTACTCACGCTATTTTTACATCTTGTGAATATCAGACAAAGTTAACCCACTTTCCATTCGTATTGTCCTACTAAAAATTGATTTTCGCGTTGTTAGTTGGACAAAAAAATTCCCTGTTAATTCCAAACTGCTGTCAGTGTCAGTCCTGTTTTTTATGTCATGCCGTTAATGACATTACTTAACCTTAAAAATTGAAAATTATTACCAACTTGACAACGCGAAAATATATCTTTTCACTTTCTGTGTTCCCGATTAAAGGTAGATTTTCGCGTTGAGTTGGACAAAACATTACCTTTTAATTACAAACTGCTGTCAGTGCCGGTCCTGTTTTCTATGCCATACCGTTAATGATATTACTTAACCTAAAAAATAACGGCCAACTTAACAACACGAAAATCAATTTTCTGTTAGGACAATAGAAAGTGACTCAACTCATTAAATTTGCTACGTTCTTGATTTAAGTTTTCAACAACTTGAAATGATGCCGACTTGGTTGACGAAATGTGCGTCGGGTATAGTAATCGGTGTTTTTGGTGTTACTGGAATCTGCTTAATTATTAAAGTCACATCAAAGGTTCCAACCCGCTTCAAAATTAAATGCAATCTTTTATATAATTTTTCTAGCTAAAGTTGTTAACATTTCCTTATATTTTAAAGTGATGGTGAATTTTCTTTCGAGAATTCTGCAGAAAATGGCCCTCATTAGTTTTCCAACTTTTCAGTTTCCATTTTCTAATAATATTATGATGTATAAAACTTGTGCTAATGAAATTAAGATGATTAAATTGTTCCGCAAAAACATTTTCGTTTGCAAACAAAATCGATTCTAATCGAATATCAGACGTATTTTTAAGACAAACGGTTGAACTAAAATTTAAATTTAAAAAGTGTAATATTCCACATTAAAAATTATTAATCTATTGAGTTAAATTTACCTATACATTTTTTACTTAATTTAAGAAAAATAATTAATATACATAGATTAATATATCTATTATTGCATATAAGCACTGATCATTAATCAAAATTAAATATTGAAATTAATATAATACAGGTGTCTTTGAAAGATATGCAAGTGTCACCACGTGAAAATGTCCTTTTTTTGAAGTTCAAAAAGGTGTAAAGACCTTCATAATAGGTTTTTTCGCAGAATCCAAATTTAGAATCAAAAAAACAATTGCCTATGGTAGATAACAAAATTTAAAGATGCAAAAGTTGGAAATAAGTTTAACTTCAGAAAGAGTTTTATATATATTAGATAATATTTGGATTTCTTTCTAATTCAATAGGAAGACTATATTTCGCTCACATGCGCGACAAAATGGATTACGTCAAAATCCAAAAAAAATATTTATTGTCTGTACAGAAAAATATTCCACATTTCATTGCAATGGCTGTAAACATTCTATTATTATAAAGAAATAAACAGTTTTGACCCTCGATAACACTTTAATGAAACCCTTTTGAATAGAGGACTCTCGAAAATATGCGGTAGCTTTTTCTATAGAATCTTTATATATATCGTGGGCTTAAAACCAAAAGTGACCAAGTCCAAAATGTTCATTTTTGAGAAACTGGTAATTTTGTTTTTTTAATTTTTAAACATAAGCTTATAAGGATAAAAATTTAAGTAGAAAATCCATATAAATGTTTTTATAAATATCATAATTTAAAGTTTTGAATCTCACTATCTATCAAAACAAATTTTTTTTTTTTTTTTGTTCGCATAAAACGTATTATTTTTAGACTTGATCAAAAAAACTTGTTTTAATAAAACAACTTTAGGGTTCTCACAGTACTTGGTTAATTTTTACAAGAAGAGGTAAGTGAATTTCTTATTACTTGGTCAAAACAAACAGAAAATGCTGGTTTTGGACTTGGTCACTTTTGGCTTTAAGCCCACGATATATCCTGTATCATATTTTACTTGTCTATGGAAATACACAAACAAAAAGCTCAGAACGAATAAAGACTATTTGACAGCAGCCTACTAGGCATTTTCCATTTATTGAATAATGCAATTTCCAAAATAACCGTTAGGATCGATACTATTTTACCTATTTTATTAAAAAATTGTCAGTTCATGAAAAAAAAAATAAAAGAAACAAAAGAGATCTAAATGATCAAGCTTTTCGAGGCACATTTTTATATAACATTCGGGTCCCTTAAAAAGTTCGATTAAAAAAATAAAATGGGGGTTTACCGGTAAGGGATAATTAAAAACATATCCTTTCGAAACGTTCCTATTAGTAGAATATATCTACCAAATTTTTTTTATATTTTCCAAATTTGAGGAAAAAAATTAAAAACCTAACTTTAGCCTTCATTTTTGGAGGAGTGTAACTCTTTAACAAAGCGTTTTTGTACATGCCTCCAAAAGAAACTTTTTCTTATTTTGAGGTCCTGAATTCAGATTTTAACTTTGTCCAGTTAATCCTGAAACACCCTGTATAGATAAAGTATTGGTGTGGCAAAAAAGGCAAATTCCATACTGTAATGAAAATGGACGTTTTAAGTCCCGAAAATAGAAAATTTATCCGAATTGATATGCGGTCTGTGTGGTTCTATGAGTAATACGATTTTCTTGAATACGGGTTAACGTGGAGCTCTGAAACTTTATACGTAATAATATAGTAAATTTCTTGCTTCTCTTAATGACGAACCAAAATTTATAAAATTCCTCTGAATTCGTAAAAACTTTCTGTTGTTCATCTGCGGCAAATTCGGATATTTCTCATTAAATCTTCTACAAGTTCTGCTAATAATCTTATTGCACTGTCCATGGATAATAAACAAATCAATTAAAACCGTGTTTGTATAATCATTTTCTACCATATTTGTGCTACATAGCTATTTAAATTAGGTGCAAATATCACTAACGTCAAATTTATTTAGAAAAATAACATCTGTTGTCATTACAAAATGACAAAACAAAAATTTCATGGCCCACCCGTTATGATATACCAGAAGACTAATATTCTTGGTAAGGTTACAGAAAAGTGCCCATATATCGAAAACGGTGTGCATTAGGTATAGAGTATATTACCTTTTTAAAGAGGTAAATGTATCGCCTTTCCGAATCAGTAATAAGATCCAGGGCATTCCATTTAAAAAAATTTACTTTCGTGCATTTTTCTAAGTCACTTGTAGAAAGCGTTCTCTAACTGACCCTGTATGATATTCGAAACATTTGATTAATGGAGGAGATGCCCCCAGGCCTTGTCTAGCCGCAACTAAAAAATTATCTTTTAATTGCTGCGTAGGTAGGAGAAAACACGATTTACTGAAAGTCAAATTTTTTGGCAATAAACTCAGAAAAGAATTATTACCTCGAAAACTGCTTGAGATAGGTATAGGGAAATATTAATAAAAGTTACTCAGAAAGAGACGACGATCCAAAAAACGCAAAAATATATAGGGTACTCTATTTAAAATAACGAAGATGTTGCCAGTTTTACGTATAAGTGGCAACAACGCACTTTCGAAAATATTTTAGTTGGAGAGATCATACTCGATTATCTTGGTAACCAAAATTTCAAAGCAATCAGTTGATCCATTCTCCATATACTTCTAATACTCCACCCACCGTGGCTCACCGTTATATATATATATATATATATATATATATATATATATATATATATATATATATATATATATATATATATATATATATATATATATATATATATATATATATATATATATATATATATATATATATATATATATATATATATATATATATATATATATATATATACAGAGAAGGAGTTCGTCGCGGGTTTAATTACGAACAGTAAAAAAATGAATAATTATCGGGTATGCCCGCATAAAGAAAAATAGCAAGGTGTAAAGAATGCAAATTGCAAATGGCAGAAAGATGCAAACCGTGGACACGTGTTTCTGACTAATTGGTCTTCATCAGCACGGTGTAGCTGAGTTAAAATGATGGACAAAACTCAGAAAAGACACAGAAGGAAAACCACTGACAGGGAGCCAGTCGCAACCTTTGTGGCTTCCACTTGGATGACTCCGGTTTGGGAGCGACGTCCAAGTATCGCAACGCGGCAACTATAGCTACCTGCGTGGAATTCCGGTATATATATATATATATATATATATATATATATATATATATATATATATATATATATATACCTGTAATATTGGTTGCATATGTTACAGTCCGTACAACCAGGATCTATACGAGAAGTCGGGATTTGTGGTATACAGGGTGTCTCACCAGGAACTGCATCGATCGATAGAGGGAAAAGTACGCACCAGAAAATTTTGAAAATTGCTACTAGGGAATTACTAATGGCAGTATGGTCAATCCAACTAAAATAATTACAGCATCTGGCACTTGCGGTTATACCGGAAGTCGATACCAACTTGCTTATTTTAAAAGGAATACCTTATATATTTTAGGGCTTTTGAAAAGAGCATAAAATTCTGAGTCAAAAACATGGATACCCTATGTCTAAACCGAGACGTTTCAGAGATATTTGACATTTTAAAAAAATTTTGACAGGTGTAAAGGTTTACAATAATCTTTATAACTTTCTTCATGTAAAAGATACTTATTTGCTTTTTATAATGCAGAAAGACCATAAAGTGAGCTACGCTCCACAGTTTAAAGAAATTCATTAATAGTATATCAAATGTTCCATTTTTGACGTTACATTTTGTAAACTTCAAACAGCAAAAACTTGCTTAAATCAAATGGAATATCCTGTATTTTTTACATTAAGTTATGTATAATTAAATTTCTTTTTTTCTGATATCAACATTGTGGGAGTTTAAGTTACAACTTTTTGAAATATTTGCGATTCTCTTAGAAATTCAAGAATTGTTAGTAAAAATTTTATGAAATTAGCTATGATTAGAAACAATCAGTAATGTCAGTTATTCTCTTATGTCAAAAAATGCCACCGCGTTTAAATTACATCCACGAAGACTTTTTTGAATTTGTTTATTATTTATGGAGAATGTGATAAAGTAATATCAAGAACTTGTTTAGTTTATGCAGTGTCTCAATCCAATTAATAGGTATGTTACAGTATTTAGTGTTATTTTCCGTTTTGTGGATATCTAGTATCAAATGTACTACAAGTTCTTGATATTACTTTATCACATTCTCCATAAATAATAAACAAATTCAAAAAGTCTTCTTGGGTGTAATTTAAACGCGGTGGCATTTTATGACAGAAATTACTGACATTACTGATTGTTTCTAATCATGGCTAATTTGATAAAATTTTTTACTAAAAATTTTGAATTTCTAAGAAAATCGCAAATATTTCAAAAAATTGTAACTTAAACTCCACAATGCTTATATCAGAAAAAGAGGAATTTAATTATACATAACTTGATGTAAAAAAAAACAAAGTATTCCATTTGACTTAAGCAAGCTTTCACGGTTTGAAGTTTACAAAATGTAACGTCAAGAATGGAACACTTGTATACTATTATTGAATTTCTTTAAACTATGAAGTGTAGCTCACCTTATGGTCTTTCTGCATGCTAAAAAGCAAACGAGTATCTTTTACACGAGGAAAGTTATAAAGATTATTGTAAATCATTACACCTGTCAAAATTTTTTTTAAAATGTCAAATATCTCTCTGAAACGGCTGGGTTTAGGCATAGGGTATCCTACATGTTTTTGACTCAGAAATTTATGCTCTTTTCTTATGACCACGTAGAGTTAGTTACTTCTCGAAACGGTGTCTGGCATTTGATTCGATACGGTACACAATAAAAAAATATTAAAACATTTTAACACTAGCCAGTGTGTATATAGTACACAGTGTTGTGTTTGATTTTGTAATATTACTATATTAGGAATAGTACATTGTGTATCTAGTAGTAAAAGCAATACATTTCCGGACATCGATGTAAATTGTTGGCCGAGGCATTAAGCTGAAGCCAACAAGCATTAAAGTCCGGGAATGTGCTTTTACTACGAGGTACACATACTATTTTTTCTGAAATTACAATCAATTATTATAAATTAAGGAATTTTTATTAATGCATAACATTTTATCATTTCAATCTAATTACTTATGAAATCGTTTTCTTTGATAATCACTGTTTATTTGTTGTTGTGATAAATGTCTGATTCAGTGCTTATTTCGTTTTAATACTTGTAAGTGCTAAAGATATATTAAAAAATATTGAAAATGGACAGTGATCATGATATCTAAGTATTTGAGACACCACCAGAGTTAGTAAGCAAAAAATGTGACTTCAAATTTAATGTATTTTTTTACTAAAAAATGCATTTTTAATGTGAGTTGGTTTGTTTGCGTATATTTATTTACTGTCTAGATTATATATAAAAAAACTTGTACGCGAGTTACTTTCCTGACTTAGGTCGGAAAAGTAACTTTCTCGTACTGTTTTATGATAGTTGCGGACTAAAATGCTAGAACAGCGTAATTTGGGATCTAATATGCACCGAGAAAGTAGACATTCTTTAGTGATTTCAAGATATAGTACATTGTGTATCTAGTAGCAAAAGCAATACATATCCGAACGACGAGTTAAATTGTTGGCCGAGGCGTTAAGCCGGGGCCAACAAGCATTGAGGCCGTGAATGTGCTTTTACTACAGGTACACATCCTATTTTTTCTGAAATCGCAATCAACATTATTATAGGAATTTTTATTAGTGCATAACATTTTTTCATTACAATCTAATAAGGGCTACCGCGCTTGAATTCACCACGAGAGGCGCTTGTGTAGAGTAAGGTAAACATCACTGAACATTAATGTTTATTATGGCTTTTTAGTGATTTTTTTAAAAATTAGCTGAAAAATATTTAACACAATGATGACAAAAGGGAAAGTAGTAATTTACTTGCTCATTAGGGAAGTTATTGTACCTATCAGACTTGTCTTATGTCATTAAAGTTAGGTTATATCAAGCATGAGTATGATTAAAACAACGATTGTGCATAATTATTACTTACGATTTTCTGTAATAGGCTCCTTTGATAACGCATAATCGTCAGGATTAAAATATGTATTACAAACACACGAATGTTTCGAAGAAGTAAAGTTATCCCTGCGAATCGCTACCAACCACTGTTTTAAGCGAGTTTTGTCTCTGGGAAACATATGTCCGCCTTTTGTTTCGAACAAAATGGAACTGCACCACACTGAGGCATAATTACAAGTTTTTTTATTTACTGGTTTACGAAATAATTATAATAAAACCCTATACTTGTTCCGCGCCTAACAATAACTTTTGACTGCTATCTTACTCGCTAGTAGCGCCAACTGCTGAGCCTAAAAACGGTAGCCCTCATTGCTTATGAAATCGTTTCCCTGACATCACTGTTTATTTATTGTTGTGATAAAAGTCAGATTCAGTGTTTATTTCGCTTTAATACTTTTAATTGCTAAAGAAATATTAACAAATATTTAAAATGGACAATGATAATGATGTCCAGGTGTTTGGGACACCGCCAGAGTTAGTAGCAACTCCAAAAAATGTGACATTAAATTTAATGTTTTATTTTTTACTAAAATATGCATTTTTAAAGCGAGTTAATTTGTCGGCGTGTATTTATTTAGTGACCAAAATATATATAAAAAACCTGTCCGCGAGTTACTTTCCTGGCTTAGGTCGGAAAAGTAACTTTTTGTACTTTTATAATGGTTACTTAGCAATGGACTAAAATACTAGAATAGCGTATTTTGGGATCTGATATTGCGCTGAGAAAGTAGACATTCTTGAGCAATTTCAGAAAAGGTAATTAGGCAAAATAAATTTTACATATTAACATGTAATCGAACTTATGAGACATAAGAAATTTATGATACAATGTAGAAAAAAATTAACATGTAATGTTGATTTGTAACCGACCTAAGATATCCTACCTCTTTGTCCACTTATATTAGTGTCCATTTTTAACAGCAAAATTTATTAATTGACACTTAAATTACGCGTATAATATTTTTTTTCAAATAATTATATTTAATACTAAAGATCATGTAATTTAGGAATTTGTAAAATTCCAAGTGCTGTAATAGTTATTTACGAAATAAGTGGGATAAAGACATTATTAACGTATGCATTGTGAAGAATTGACCCACAAGGCCGTAGACTGAGTTGGGGTAATCACATAGTGCGTTAATAATATAGCATCCAACGTTTATCGTACAAAGATTTCTCTATCACCGCTAAAATTATCTTAAGGTAGATTCGCTTCAATAGAATAATAAATTAATCAATTCAATATCAATTAATCGGACGATGATGGAGGGTTTGCTTTCTAGCCATTCTTATTCTATCTGGCTACAATACTCCACCTGGAAAAAATTATTACGGGATTCCCGCGGGGACATGGGTAATGCAAATGCTATGCGAAGAGACCGATTTAACTCTATTCTTCGTTACATTTACTATGCAGACAACAATCATATAAATAAGTTTGACAAATATTATAAATGGAGACCTCTGTTTGAAAAGATCCAAGCCAAATTCTTACAATATTTTATTCCTGAACAAGACCTGAATTACGATGAATCAATGGTAAAATAATTTGGTCGCCATTCATGTAAGCAATTCATCAGACTATCAAAATTTCTTGACTATGCTAAACGAGTTACCTGATACCAAGAAGAATTTACGATATTCCCTCTATTTTGACAATCTCTTTACCAGCTTGCATTTATTGAGTAATTTGAAGGCTCTAGGCTATGGAGTAACAGGGACAATTAGAGACAATAGAGTACCAAAAAACTGTCCATTACTCTCTAAAGCTATTATGAAAGAGAAGGCTAAAGGGGAATATGTACATATCTTGGTTAAGACAAATGGTATTCTGCTTATCAGATGGGCAGATAATAATATCGTTAGCATGGTATCGACGACTTATGGCATAAGTCCTTTAGAAGAGCAGCCCAGAAGAAAAATATTCTAGTCCCGAGACCGCTGGCCATTGGCAAATATAATTCATCAATGGGTGGCACAGACCTAATGGATGAGAATATTTCAAGGTACAGAATTGCCATTCAGTGTAAAAAAGGGTGGTGGAATCTGTTCAACTTGTTAGTTGATGCTGCCATCCAAAATGCATGGTTTCTGCATAAAAAATGTGGAAATAGGCTCACCCAATTATAATTTAGAAGAGAGATCGTGAACACTTACCCAAGAAGATTCTAAAATCCTCGAAGTCAAGGTGGTCGACCATCAACTAGTGCATCCAGTAGATCTTTTTCTCGCGTTTCAGACGACATCCGATTTGACAACTTAGGTCATTTACTTGCAGCAAATAAGGATGGCAAAAAAGAAGATGTGCTGGCAATAATTGCAGCTCTATTATAAAAACCAATTATTTAAAATGTAATGTTGGGCTATGCCTAAATTGCGACGTTAATTTCCATACGCAGTTATAATAGTTTTTATAATTTTTCACTATTTATAATTTTGTTAAATAATAGGCGTTGGTAAGAGCTGGCGTTGCCATATGGTAACAACCATTTTTTCGGAAATAAATATAACAACAAATTTGCTTTTTCTTACATCAAAATAACATATTATTGTTCCCTTATCACTTTTAATTACTTGAATATATATTTTTTTAAAAAAAAAACTCCGCCTTTTTACTTCCTCACCCCTCAAAGTGAGGAAGTTATGTATTCCTGAAAAAAATTTTGAAAATTTTTATTGCATTTCTGGACGAATCTCGACGAATCTCGACGAATTATGACGATACACAAAATTTCAGCCTATGTGTCTGTCCGTCTGGTTCGCAATAGCAGCTACAGTTTTTGAGATAAAGCTTTCAAATTTGGTACACATTCTAGAGGTCAAGGAAGAGATTGAGTTCGCTAATAAGCAAAATTGGTCCCAATTTTTGAAACGTCGAAAAATGTGACTTTTTTGAAACGTCAAAGTGACTTTTTTAAACGTCAAAATGTGACATTTTTGAAATGTCAAAAAATATGACTTTTTTGAAACGTCAAAAATTACTTTTATTATAAACTAAGTTTTACTACTGTGAGGAAGTTCTGATCCCCAAGTAATTGGCAGTAGTTTTATGGGTTAAATTAGCGTTGTGGGACGTATGTCAGTTTCTGACTAAGATAATGGAGAATATTGTTAGTTTTTTAAATAAAAACATAACGAAATGATGTATGTGTATGTCTATTTTTTATATTCAACCATTTAGTTCTTGCAGTTCATGGGAAACATAATCTAAGGTATGTAAGTTAAAGATCTGATACAATCATTTCGGATTCGCAAGGGTTTTCCTTAAATTATAATTGATAATGTTTCAATTACGAAATAAATGCCGTTTTTGTGTTATTTTGTCAACAGTTTCCTAAACCTAAAGTCATTATCACAGGCAATGCCTAACTTGTTTAATTCATTAGGACTAAATTCACAGGTTGATATGTGCAATATAATTGGTTTGTTCCAACATCAGCGACGGACCAATTTGAAACCATAAGAAAAATTCACCCAGCTGCCTCGGATACGCTAAGCTCAATGTATTTACATTAATACTTAACTGGGTGATTTCAAACTATCTCGAGCTGCTCCTAATATTTTCAGCTGCCCACAGTTTACGGACCAAAAAAATATGACTCCAGATTAATTTTAAGTCCATTACATATAGAATGAGTATCATCCACATCAGTATGTCATATTTACAGTGTCTAAAGTTACTTATATTTGTAGTAAATATTATGAAGAACAATGGCCCAAGTACTGATCTATGCGGAACACCTTTTGATAACAATACATCTCTGGATGTTGACGAATTCAACCGTTCAGCTTGAGAACGTTCAGTTAAATTACTTTTAATAAAAATTTTATGATCAGAAAATACTCTCAAGGTACGCTTAAGCGAAACCGATTTTAAATTTTCTCTATTGATAACGGAAACTGATTTTTCATAAACGTCAATTTTATATTTTAAAATAAAACATATGATTTTCAGTTTTACATGTTTTTATGGGCGAGACATTATTTAGATAAGCAATTTTTTCAAAACCAATTTCAAATCCTTTGAATAATTTGTAGGATGATGGATAAAACCGAGATAACGTGCAAGAAAATATAAATTTAAAATACCACAAATAAATATTTTAAATAATTATACGCGATAAATATAACATATTTTTTAAAAGAGCTTGTTAGTGTCACAACAATTACTACAATTACTTTCTTACCTTCGTTCAAACAAATAGCACTCAAAACCATCAAACACCAAAATTTATAATTCATTTCTACACAGTTAATTACTACACATTTTTTTACATAACATTTAGGTGTCTCTTTTATTATTTAAAAACTTTCCAAACTATCTTGCGTCTCACATAATAGTGTTATTAATCACTGAAACGAAGATAAAGTTATTGTACACAAATTTATATACAATACCAAGAAAAGAATTAATATATTGTCAGATCTAAAAAAAAGTTTTGCAAAATTACCAAGAAACTAGCGTACGCTTTATTTTTTAGAAGAGACGAAGTTGACGAGGGATGTAAATATTCAGAGAAAACACTTCCGGTACAGACTGAAGTTTCACAGCATCTGAAACTGATTTTACATTGTGTCCGTCTGCAGATCGACGGCGTCGACGCCAACTGGCGCTACATACAGATAATAGGTGGATTCGAATTCGACACAGGACACAGGTATGTTTCCATAAATACTTACACCACACACAGCTGTACTTGCATCTTATTACAGTTACTTATATTTACGATTATTTCTGATGGGGTGCCTTTTTATTTAAATTCATTGATTTAATTAAAAATCTGAACTGAAAAAAAAGGAAACAGCCTGACATAAATATTTACATTTTATATTGAAAATTGATAAATGCTGGATAAGCTTCATTTAATAATAAACTGCCACAAAATTGGTGACTCTACGGGGGAAACGACGCGGTACTAGCTCCCTGTTTGGCCATGGCGCACAATGAATTGGATTGTGCATCAAATTATGAGCAAAATGATTTGGGATAAGTGTGGTTTGCATTGAAAGTTCTTAAAAGATTGACTTCCAATATCCAAGTTTCCCAATAAAGTAAAACGTTACAATGACAGACATATGTCAGTGGCAGATTTTGTTAATAGTTGTTAATTTTATGTGTTATGCTTATACCGATATATCAACAAGACACCATCAAGGGCACCTATGAATTTTCGAACGCATGTCTTTGATTAGACCATTAAATAAAATAATAGATGGGATAAACAAAAAAGGTGGCTGACCAATGATATTTTTCACGAAGGAATTGAATTAAAGAATCTCTTTTGAATAAGTAATAATGTCCCAATTCTAAATTATTATATAAAACCAAAAAACAAATATACGTATAATAAAAGTATTAAAGAAGTAAAGATAATTTTTCATCAAAACAAAATCGATCATTCAACTAAAAAAAATTTGAGAAACGTGGAATATAATAATCAACTGCATAATAATATTAAACTATGGTTCTGAAAATACAGTTGTTAAAAAGATCCAAATATACTTGCAAATAATTTTGGCTCAAATTTTTCTTTTGTAGTCCATAAAAAATTACACTCTCATTTCGGACAAAATCTGCCTTTGCTGTTAATAAATACAATCAATAAATTTAAAAAAAAGCTTCTTTTGGTAATGATGGGCTTAGTTTTCAATTGATGAAACAAATTAAATAGTGTATTATACTGCTATTAATGTATCTGATAAGTTGCTCAATTTAAAGTGGTTAATTTCTAAATATTTTAAAAATTTCAGACGTTATAGATAAATAATATTAGTTACTTCTCTATCTAAAATAATGGAATGGATTATTTACGACCAAATATCAGTATTTATAGAAAAATATATTATTCTCACACAATGTCAACATGGTTTTAGAAACGGTAAATCAGTGGATACTACTAGCGTCGACTTACTTGATACAATTTACAGTAATCTACTCGTAAAGGTAAAGGTAAATATGTGGTTATATTATAATTTGACTTATCCGAGGCATTTGTTATTTTGGATATGAATTATATCTAAACTTTATTTTGACCTCGGTATAAGTGGTAATATTCCGGAATGGATTGTGAGGGTTAGTACCTAATTTCCAGAAGAATTTAATGTTCCTCAAGGTGTGTGACAGTTATAGGGCCCTTGCTTTTTGTTTTATACGTCAACGATCTGCCACATCACATAAAAAGTGGGTGAGTGATGATAGCAAAAACGTTTATTTTATGTTCAATGAAATAATCCTGAAAATCTCAAATTCACATCGTAAGCAAGAAACTACATCAGGCATATTTTGCAGTTATATAAATGAGAAATAGTTTTCATCATCTCCAGACGATGCCAACTTGGTTGGCGAAACTAGCGTCGAGTGCAGTATATCGTGTTTCGGTGTTATGTAAAAAAAGTGATTCGAGGAACATAAGAAATCTATTGTAAACAATGTATATAGCACGGGCATGCCAACACATTGCATAGAAAATAGTCAAGATTTAAATAATGTTAAATTACTCCATTCGGAAAAAAGGAAAGAAACTTGATCTATTAGAACAATTAGAAATACGCAAAGCTGTAAAACAAATTTTTACCGGTCACCATATTTTAGCTAAAATAATTTAGATTTGAAGAATAAAGTAATGTTCAAGTTATAAAAACATATTTTAGAATAGTTTTATAGTAGATACCAGATGTGGTTATATAAGCAATGAACACAATTTTACTATTCAGTATTTCCTGTACTCATGACAAAGGTCTAAAAAGCCGAAACACGTATAGAGTTTTTAATAAAAAATTTTCACATTAAAAAGCAAATTTCCTTCACATATTTAAAATATTTAATAATGTTTCACAAGAAGCCAACCGCAGAATCAGTTCAGCTTTTTGACATGTTTTTCAAAATTTAATTTGTTAATGTGGCTAACTAATGACACGTCAGCATTAATCAAAATGATCGCAAGGTTATTTAAATCTAATTTTCTTTTAATATTGTCATTACTTACGCACATTGACACCAATTAGAAAAATTGTCTAAACTAAAGTTTATTTTGTCAATAATCTCCTCGATACTGTTTACAGAAGATGACAGATGAATCTGTGTATCGTCAGCGTAGAGGTAATAGGAGTAGTGAGTAAATGTATTTTCTGTAAAAATAAAAATTAAAAATAATGTT
Source organism: Rhamnusium bicolor (assembly GCA_029963845.1). Taxonomy (NCBI): domain Eukaryota; kingdom Metazoa; phylum Arthropoda; class Insecta; order Coleoptera; family Cerambycidae; genus Rhamnusium; species Rhamnusium bicolor. The sequence goes on from JANEYF010001546.1 coordinate 25,462, forward strand.
GGTACTAATATCCTCCCTTGAAGGACGCCACATTTAGTTATTAAACAATTTTAGTAATTATTTTTATATTTGACACATTGCATTCTACCATTCAGATAATCTTTAAACCACATGAGAGTAAGGTCATCGAATCCAACGAATTTTAATTTTGCCAATAGCAGTTCGAAGTTGACAGCATCGAAGACTTTATTTTGACCCAACAATATTACGAATGTTAACTGCAAATTATCTATCGCCCTAACAATGTCATCTATGACTTTTAATAATGCAGTTTGTGTACTATGTTTGTTACGAAATACTGACTGCAGACTGGGAAGTATATTATTATTTTGTAAAAATATTTTGAGTTGATACGTAACAATATTTTCTATAAATTTAGAAAGAGCCGGTAGTATGCTTAAAGGACGTAGATCACTCAGTTCAATGGAATCTTTTATTTTAGTACAAGGAATAATTGCAGTTTTCATATAATTGGAAAAACGCCCGTTGTTAAAGAAATATTAATTATATGAACAATGTAATCAATTATGAAAGGTAACATTATTTTTATCACCTTTAAATTAATATTCTCAATTCCTATCGTATTTGTTTTTAAATTTTTTAAAATTTTGTATACACCGTATCTCAAGAGCTTCTGCAATATGTATTTCGTACATATGTGCACATTCCTACGTAGCCCAACCAACCAGCCTTATCAGCGAGTCAGGTGATTACGTGAATAACATATTAACTAGCCTCGCCCCGCCTTGAGCTTCTTAGTCTGCCGTAAGGGCGGCGATTTACAACACATGACACCTTAAACAAGTATTATTGGCTAGAGGAGGGGCCTAACTTCGACTGTATTTTATTGCACTTACTAGCATAGATAAACCGTCTGGTATTAGTCACGCCCAATTTGCAAAAGATGCTGAGATATGCTGTATATCAAGATTTGTTATTAAACTGAATTTAAATTTAGCTACATCTTTGATTGATTTATTATTATAATATTCTGTTAAATTTTCATCTATGTTAGCATGACCTGCTATGTTAATAAAATATTTATTTATGTCGTCCGTAGTTGTATCATCTGGCAGATTACACGAATTTATTTTTCTATTACTTTTTATGCCCCACTCATTTGATTTTTCCATTCCACATATCACAGGAATTATTTAGGTTTGTTCTTAATTGAAATTTCATATATGCGTTTTTTTCCTGTTTAATCGCCTGCCTCACATGAAATGGCTATAAAAAAAAGTTTGCCAAAGGCCACATTTATCCAACTAATGATGTAAAATACTACTTTCTGAAAATGTCCTTAAAAAATAAAGGACTTCGATAGCTAATGATTAGAGGTCGGATATCGGCGAGTCATTCCAGTGTCGCCTGCAGGAACCTTGATAAGAAATTCAAATTTATGTCATGTGAATTTATTTACATTGTATAAATTTTTATATATCCACATAAAAACTAATTCGTTTACACATTTTCATTAATAATATATTTTACAAACCTCTTATGTATCTAAAACAATTAGTTCGATTATAAATCAAATTTCGTTTAATAACATCAAAATATTTGCGAATTATGTAGTTACACAGACATTCAAATATTCTCTAAAAAAATCATATACTTACCTACATAATGCAAACTAATATTCCCCGTAGGTGCAGCGTTGCGTCCATATGTAGGTGATTTTTTCACGAATTTATACCCAATACGCCACTACCTCTACAGCATATATTGACAAGATAGGGCACTTGGATGAATGCAGCTTCGTATTACTACAGTAACTCTAGGTGTATCCTTTTTCCCACATATTTCAGCTAATCTAAGTAGTTTTATGGTTACGGAGGCTGGATAAAAAAGATATTATTCTTTTATTTACACAGTATAATCGTACTACTCTAGCTAAGACTGGTGGTGAAAAGACCTTTTGTCGATATAAAAAGACGCATACTACAATTGGATGCTAAAGCAGCCGTTGCTATTGCAGATGCTCAAGAAGCTAGTGTCGATCACAGTGTCCAAAAAGATATTGAATTTATACACTCGTTTTCACAAATCCCCTCACTATAGAACAACTTGACCATCGACTAAATACAGGAGAATTTACCATAATCGATGCAATGAATATAGTATTTGATCTTCGACAACATATACGGTGTGTCTCACATAAGAGTGTAACAGCGTAATAATTGTTTTGTTTTTTGTTCGATTTAAATCAAACTGGTCTCAAAAGATCTTTTTTTTTTTTAGAATGTAACTTAACTTCGGATTCAGGGTTTTCGAACGATTTCGAAGAAGTTTTGTTAATAAAATTTTTGATTAAAAAATGCCTACTATGATTTTTTGATTTCTTTCATGTAATTTAGCATCGTAGATGGCCTTGCATTTAAAGATGGAAAAGATTTTGTGGTCTTAAATAGATCTTGGTGACCTCTATCTTTTGAGACCAGTTTGATTTAAATCGGACAAAAAACAAAAGAATTATTACGCTGTTACACACTTATGTGAGACACACTGTATAACAGTTATATGGAGACATCGCTAAACACGTAAACAAAAAACTGGAAAGTATTTTACACAACAATCCATATTCATCGAACAGTTCATCTATAGTTCAACGAATAGTATAGCAGACCTACTACGGAGCAAAGACGTGGATTGTTTAGGGCCTCAAATAAATATGGCACGTTTACAAATGTTTTCCTATTTTAAATATGCGCCAATAATATCTTTGGAGATAGAACGTTCGTTTTCAACATATAAATGGATTTTTGCGAACAGGCGGCGGATATTAGCAGCTAAACATATGGAGCAACTTTAAATAATATACTTTCCTTTGCGAGGAGTAATATTGCAGCTATAACTCTGAATAAGTACGATACAGCAAAAAAAAAATTGGTTTAAACTGCTAGTGTCAATATACTTTCACTTTACTACTTCCACTAGTCATTTTGAGAACCTCTAAACTACAAGATAAGCCACTGAATAATATTAGTTGCAGTAATAGTTCAAAAAGCATTTGATTTTAATTGGTATCTAAATTAATAACAAATATTCTTTTGGGCTGTCCCTGTTTTTGGCGTCATAACACGACGATAACCGAACTCTACTAACTCTGCAGAATATAAATGTGTCAGTTATCGTTAGGAGTGTGTTGGTAGAAACATTTTAACGAGAATCGGTTATCTACGATAAGATAATGGACAGAATTGTTAGTGGTTCTTCAAAATTCTGTGAAAAGTTTTTTATCAGATTTTTAAAGATAATTGGATAGAAAATGGCGAAGGAGCTAGGATTTTTTGTTAACTTGTGTTAATGAGATTTAGCATTAATATTGATTTGCATTTCTTTTTAGTTATTTTTTGAGAGCTTTGAAGTAATGTAGAAAATTCTAGTTTTTCTAGGTTTTTTAAGAATTTTTTTCGTTTGCTAAAATATCTGAAAAATTTCTTAAAAATGGATTTGTTCATTAATTACTTCCTCACCCCCTCAAAGTAAGGAAGGTTATTCGTGAAAAAAATTTTGAAATTTTTTATTGCATTTCTGGACGAAACTCGACGATTTATGACGACACACAAAATTTCGGACAGAAAAAGTTTTCAGTCTGTGTGGCTGTGTGGTTTGCGATAGCAGCTGCAGTTTCTGAGATAAAGCTTTCAAATTTGGTACACACATTCTAGAGGTCAAGGAAGAGATTGAGTTCATTGATGAGTAGAATTGGTCCCCTGCAACGGGGTCTACCAGGCCCCAACATTTCTATTTCTATCTTTACAAAAAAAATTATTCGTGATGAAAGATTATAAATCAGATCTGTTATACAAACCCATTATAATATTGTGTTCAAATGTTTAAATAAAGCTATAAATTAAAATTTTGTAAACATTTTGGCAACACCATAAGACTTTTCGGGTGACAAATTGGTTATAACCAAATAGGACCAGTCATAATTTGTTAAAACCAGTGTAATTCGAGTCCAATTCAAGATACCACCCAGTACTACCTGGTATTAGTTGGTTTTAACTCAAGTCTCCACTTGGGTTAGTACCGGCAGTTATGAGTGAGACACCGTTTATATGTCAAAAAACTATAAACAAAAGTGACTTTTAGGTTAACGTGTACTAATTCATACAAAAATGCTATTAAAATTTAGTATTAACAACATCATTTTCGAATATGAGGAGAATGATGAAGAAGTAGCCGAAAAACTTATTTACGGTTAATAATAAGTAACATGTTATACACAAAACATATAATAAGTTATATTTCTGATATTGAAAGAAAGGCCAGAAAATGGTTACTTCCTCTATCAATGTGAATGCTGCTCCAATTAGACACATCTGCATTTTATCATCGCTCTACATATTTTTACTGTTAATATTCTAATATTTTAAACAAACGTTGAAGCTTACAACCACTGAAGAACTGCATTCATACAACAACATATATAAATAAACAATTCCTAGTGACGACGATTCATCAATCATCTGTCGTCATATTCATTCAAATAAGTAAAGTGGAGGGGTTCTGTTTTCTATTACCATCCATTTCGGGTGTACATACCACTTTGGTTAATACCGTAATGTCTGGTTATTACCGTTTAGTACCACGAGGTATTTACCGCTCTTGTCACCCTAAAAGTCTTCATAAAATTTGAATTTTGACTGACACTTCTTAAAATTTGAAATGCCTAAAAAAAATATTAGTGACATTTCACCAATGTGACTTTTTTGAAATATCAAAAATTACAATTACAAACTCCACCACACATCGAGTTTTACTACGGTAAGGAAGTTCTGATCCCCAAGTAATTGGCAGCGGTTTTTTATTAATTTTTATTTTCTAATGTATTAAGCTTATAAGGATGTATAGTAAGTAATCATATAAATATTTTTTTAATTACTGGATTTTAACGGAAAATCCTTTAATCCAATTGAACTTATTTCGCATTGATGTCTGTCCATTCATTCGTCTCTAAGCCTCTCAGTCATATGTCCATCGGTCGGATTGTTTGCCTGCCTGTCTGTCCGTCTGTTTATCGGTTTGTATTTATCTATGATAACTGTATATTAATCAAATTTGATATATCAGAATTTTCTCGATAAATTTGGTGAATATGGATAGCACCAGATTTGGTCCTTTACTCGTACGTCGTTGGCTTTTTGTGATGATTTAAACATTTGGACAATTATTTTTCTTTTTATTTCAGCAGTAAAATAAGTACACTGCAAAAAAAAAGAAAAATTAAGGAGTCCGCTATAATATCATTAAATGAAGCGATTTGTTTGTCCACTTGCTCTGTAGATTTTGGTAGAGAAGAATTGAGAAAATTAACATCGTATAATTTTTAATATCAATACCTTTATGTAATTATCTATGGGGGATATCATATAATCAAATAATACTGTCTGGTCGGGGAAAGAAGACCCGCGGAAAAAATGTGATTTTTGCATTTCATTCTCAATTAAGTGTAAATGATATAAATGAATTAGTGCACGGCAAGTTTTTGCAATCGTTTGCATCCGCACCTACTCATTGGGAGATATACTATATTCCTAGTATATAGTTTCTCAGAAAGCTGGCGACTTATCGTCATTACTCTCCCTTGGCGCGTGGTCTTCTTTCGCCAGCTGGACAGTATGTGTCGTTTCACGCTTCACGTATTTTATAAAAAGCTACATAACTTTGAAAAAGGAAACAGATTTCGCTTCCGAAATGTCAGTGAATTAAATTACTACTTTATGGTATTATTCTAGTTCAAGAAATACCCTCTGGATGATCCTTTGACGTAAAATCATAGACATAGAGACTTATAGCAAATACCAAAAAAATTTTAAAGAATGATCTGCATTTTATTCCCTTACAAAATTCATCTACAACATTAAATGTTGCCAATGGACTTCGTTTCGAGAAAGAATTTTTGTGAATGGTTCCTGAACAATTTAAATATTGCAGAGTGGAATGAAAAAAAAAACAACATTTTTGAGTCAGTCGTACTGAACATAATGTGCATTTTATCTTTTTTGTAATCCAAGTTTCAGCGTTTTGGCAAATAGCCGGGAAAATAATTGTTTAAAAAAGATATATGTTATACTTATCTGTGATAAGATTTGTAAAAGTTAGTAAATAATAATTAGCAAAAAAAAAATTTCAGTTATTATTTTTCATTCCACTCTATATTTTAAACTATTTACAAATCACGTTTCCATGATCACAAAAAACAGTAAGAATTCAAATAACTTATGTCAAATTTAAAAGCTTTTAAAGTTATAAAGAGTGTTTAATAGATAATTATAATTATTATTAGTGTTGGAAGAAGACAGTGATCTAAATTTGCGAAATACTCCACCAGATATTAAAGAAACAACGAATTTTCATCTATTACAATTTAAATCTCGAGTACGTTACGAAAAAGAATACAATGCTTTTATGAAATGGAGGCAAGAGAAACATGTTAAAAACTTCTCTGAGTCAGTAGTTTCGGCTTACAATTTAGAAGCAAAAATCTTCGATTTTACGATTCCGATATTTGAAGCTGAATGCATCAAATATGTTGAAATTAGTAAATATTCTAAGTTAATCACTTTTTTTAAAGCTAAAAAATCTAAATTATTTACAAGAGCAAATTCTCTTAGATCACCTCTTACCAAAGCACCTGCCACTATTGCAAATTACTTAAAAACATCAGACGCATCTTCTTATACAGGGCACTGTTAGCGAAGAATCAGCATTCTTGTTGGTAGACACTGAAGCAGATTTACTTACTTCAAAACGCCACGTAGGCTGGAAGTCCTCTGCAGTAGCGGAAAATTATATATAAGATTTCGTGCAGAATAAACTCTCAGTCACCACTTTGGATAACTCATTTGAGAAGTCAAATATCATTTTAACGTCAACGTCGACAAATATTTTAACAAGAAAATTAGAAGCATTTGAAGTCATTAATTAATGCAGAAAATTGCACTATTAATTGTTATAATACCTACCAACAAATAGCTAATTAAATATTGTTAGTACTTATTCATTTATTAATAAAGAATTTTTGCAAGTGTATTTACATTCGTATCCCTATTACTTTCAAGAATCAATGTAGATGCCTACTCCTTTAAATTGTGTAACAGACGTCATTTTCAGATTTGACGTTGGAAAATAGTATATTGTTATTCCTACAAATGAGAAAAGGGCTTCATTGCAAAACCATTACAAACAAAACTATTACATGTTAATTACGTGAACTGGTGTGCAACTGACTGGTAGACAGACTGGAAACTGTCCCCACTCTAGTCCTTATGCTTATTTGTACGTATTCCTGATATTTAAATAAATAATTTTGGGGTCTTATAAATAATGGATCTCTACTTAAACATTATATTATTTATTACAATTTTCTACAAGTCAACAATCCAGGTGCAATAAGTCTTTATTTCATATTGGTAAGGGAATTGTCTTCGAAATCAGGACTTGTATTTAGGGTGATTTAAATACATATAAATACGTCTCTTCAGACGCTATAATACAACTATAGCTAAAAACCTACCTCAAAGAGAAACAATGCCAGATCTAACATATGAACATCACCAATGAGAAAAAAGAACTTGTACTAAGATCTAAATAACTGGGTACATCTGCAAACGTAACATACTTAAATTTATTATTTTTTAAATAATCTTAGGGATTGTTATTTAAAAAGTTCTTAAGACAAATGAATTGTATTATTTTCTTATAGATTTTGGTCTCAATGAACTTTTAAATATAAATTGTTCGACAGTATATTTGTCATTAATCAGTTTGCAAGGCGGAAATGTCAAAAAGACTCACAATTCCTTGCAAGAATTCAGTCTACACTATTCGAAATTCATATCCCAGCCTGTCTTCTTTCTTTTATTATATAAAAATTGTCCATTATTAGTTACATTTCTGTAGGGATAATTTTCTTCGACTGAGCTTATACTGTAATTATTTCGTAACATGTCATTTAAATCGGTCTCTGTTAAACCATCAAACATCAAAATACTATTATCATCTTGGTTGTTGATTGTTTCAGTTCTTTGTTCCGTTTCACCTTTATAAAATCCAGAGCCAGTAATATTATCATTATTTTCTTGGCAACTACTGAGATGATGTATGTCTGTGATATTATCTAAAGAATACTGACTTGAGGTTATGCTTTCCATAGTATTTTTACTACTGGTTGCAACATTTTCATTTTGTCTTTGTGATTCACAGCTTAAATCAACAACATTATTGTCTGGGCCCTTGATATTGTTAATGACATCAGCTAAATTTATTTTACTGAATATTGGCAAATCATGCTGTTGAAGATACGCAAATACTTTGTCTTCAGTATTCAAACATTTCAATTTGAAATCGTAGGATATTCTTAGCATTGTCATACAGTTACAACACATTACAACCCCGTCCGATAAGTCCAGATTCTGCAACAAAATAATTGTTTTAGTTTAAATATTCCCTTTTTCAACAATATTCTGTATGGCATGTTCATACTAATAAGAACTGTTTAGAAATTTGGATTTATTGAAGAAAATAATGAAAATATTTGCTTGTATTATAATCCAGGAACATTGGTGAAAAAGGTCAGATGTAAAAAAAGGAAAGAAGTTTTGGTAATTTTGTACATATCAATCTGGTTCTGAAGATGAAACTACAGACAACTAAGTTCATCAGAAAGCGTCATAAGATTAACCCAAAAATATTACTATAACTTGAATTCTGCTATTTTCCCGAAAATGTAGGATTATTTTTAATAATTTTTGTATTCGCCGCAACTATGCGAAAAAAATGCGGCGCGGCTCCAGTTCATTTCGTCCATAATTACGATCGTCTAGCTAGAACGTTCTCCTTTGGAAGTCATTGTTTCTTTGTGTGCAGTTGAGATCAAAACAGATTACAATTAAAAACAAAAATGCCTTCGTCCGCATGAAAAGAATCCTGTGTACAAGTGCGTGAAGACATGAAAAATAAAATCATGGAACTTGCCAATGCTCGACGAGATGACAGGAGTCGATCCCTTGTTGAGCGTCTTGCGCAAATAATAAATGATTTAGTCGCAGCTGATGCTCAGTACCACAACAACTGCATAAAACAGTTGTACCTGTGTGTACCGTCATCAGGTGAGAAAGAAAAAGGTCCGTGCGCAAACAGTATTGAGACTGCGATGGAATACACTTACTCTTATCTTTAGGCTCATTCTGACGAGTGTCAGTTTTTTTTAGATGAATTAATAGATATAATCCAAGGAGATTACCGTCCGCATAGGAAAACTGTGCAGTCACAACTTCTGAAGAAATACGGTGATAATATTCTAATTGCATTAATTGGCCAGAAATGTCCAGTGGTATGCTTTCGAAACACAAGGCATATCGTGGGTTTCTCAAGAAATGGAAGAAAAGTAGTATTGCTTTGGCACACTGCACAGTGGTTCCCCGTCCATAGTAAGGTGCGACAGAAATATGAAGTATGTTTTTATGATTAAGACAAAAGCAACTTGGCATAATAGATATTTATTAAGGGTGTTATTTTATCGGTCACCAATTTAATGTGATTTTAATTATCAAATTATTAGATTTGTCCTCAGAATGATAGATCTGTCACCAACTTGTTAACACCAAACTATTTCAAATCGATTATCTATAAATGTATGGCAAATCACCCGAAAACGTAATTAGTCACCAAATATTTAGATTTATTCTCAGAATGATAGATCTGTTACCAACTTGTTAACACCAAATTATTTCAAAACGATTGTCTATAAATTTATGGCAATCAGATGATGATCTGTAATTGTTGTGATAAGCAGGTATGTCTGTCCTAATTGGAAGTTAAATAAATATACAAATTTCTTAAAGACACTTGTATTTATTAAAAATTTAAATATTATGAAAACTACGTACCTACGTTATGTATGGACATAACTAATAGTAAACTAACGGTAAACCTAAAAAATAATAATTGAACAAAAAATTTAGTTATGAGAAAGAACTCACTGAATAATAAGAGCTGGTTTTGATTTTGCGGGGCACCCTCTTTTCCATTTTTGGCCAATAGGCACATTTTTTTGCCTCAAGCGGGAAAAGAAGAATAAAACATACATCGTAATAAGGTTCTGAAATATTTTATTTGGTGGTAGATCTATTACTTTGAGAACATAGTTATTATTCCAAACGTTAAACACATTCATTGGACATAAGTTACGATGATTATTCGTTTATTTTGGATATAAACTGTTATAAATTTGGATAGACATGTTTGGAGACGCTTATGTTAATGTGAGATAAAAAATAATTTCTGTGATTGAATTTCATACGCAGAGGATTTCGTTTGATGACAAATATTTAATATGGTGACTAATAAATTTATTCTCATTTATTAAAATAAAAAGTATACACAATATACATAAAATAAAATTTTACGCATTAAATAAATTTGGAAACATAGGCTGTTACTATGATATACAATTATCTATTAATACTAATATGTTTGTTCATAGAGCAGTTTCCAACCGTTTGAAACTGTCATATCAGAAGTATGCGCACAATGTTGTCGAGATGTGCGTGCCCAATCAGAACGTTTGTTATTGCAGAGCTCTCGTAAGAATCGCATCTCTATAGTCTGAAAATTATGACAAATCGTAGAGATGAACAAACCTAATGAAATTTTAACAGAATTTACTTAAATTATTTTCTATGGTTATTTTATTTGGGTAAATTTTAATTTAGCCAGGTATTTTAATTTTTTTCTTTAGCTTTTATGAACCTTTCCGAGTGTAGAACTAAAAATTTTTTTGTCAGGAAAATTACAGTATTTTTAACCTTTTTATACATTTTATAAACTATACCTAATCAATTATATAAAAAAGAGATATGAAATAAATATAGTTTAAAAAAACTAAAAAACACGCTTTTAAAGCACATCAAACTAAAAAGTGAAAAATAATTATTAATATAAACTGAAAAACAATAATGAACGAAAAATACTAGTATTATTGTGAAAAAAGGCGTGGGTTGCTCGATATACGAAAAATATGGCACAAAGCGCCCCACGCTTTTTTCACAATAATACTAGTATTTTTCGTTCATTATTGTTTTCAGTTTATATTAATAATTATTTTTCACTTTTTAATTTGATGTGCTTTAAAAGCGTGTTTTTTAGTTTTTTAAACTATATTTATTTTTCACTTTTAGTCTGATGTGCTATGAAAGCGTGTTTTGTAGTTTTTTTAAACTATATTTATATTGCTTATTGATGCTGATATTATAACATATTACGATCCAACAGATATTTCTGAAAAAAAAAAATTTTTTTATTTCAGCCGTGGGATTCGAACTCACGCCGGAGGAGTCTGTCGTTTCGCGTCTACTGCCTTAGCCCGCTCGACCACCGCTACCTAGCTAACAATCGCGGAATGTACTTATATATTAAGCCTTTCCTCTCACTTAGAGAATACGTGAGGAAAGGACTGGCGATCCTGACCAGGATAATGATATAAACTTATCAAATTATTGTATTGTTACCGGTTCTTCGTAAGTGTACAAAGTTTCAATTAAATCTGTCCATTTAAAGTGGGTCAAAATCGAGTTCAAAGAGTCGGTTACAAACAAACAAGCAAACAAGCAAACAAACAAACATACAAGTGAAGCTAATAAAAGCGTGTTAAAAAAGGATTTTATAAATGAAATACATTACTACAATAAAATTTTGATTACCAAAATATTACGAAAGAAAAAGAAAAAAACTGTAGTTTTGCTGAAATCTTCTACGAAATAAATGAATTCATAAATCTATTCTGTAAATGGAAAGAAGTAGTACAATATAAATTTGCAGTTGCGGATATGTTACATAAAATTTTTTTAAAACGAAATATAAATAATGATATTTATATCATTTAAGGTTTATGCTTTATATCGCCTTTTTTATTGTATTTCAGTAATTAATGTTGCTAAACTATCCTAATACGTTTAGGTTAGTTTAGCAATATTAATGGCACAAACCACAAAATAACATTTTTCTTGGAAAAAGTTCTAAAAAATTTATATGAGACTAAAATTGACTCTTCAATTACCATATTCCATTCTTATTGAATTTAAAATCTCAACCACTGGATCTAATTTATTTTTCTTACGACAACGCCTCCAAAGATATTCACACAATTTGTCTGATAACTCATTTTCTGGAACATGTCGTCCTCTCAGTTATGTCACTTGTATGAAATGGAATCTTGAAGCAGGAATGAATCCAAACTAAATATTAATAAAAAGAGAGCAACATTTCCGCAGAAAAAGAATAATACTACAATACTTAAATATATTTATAAATTAAACTTCTACAGTTAGTTCTTTTACATAAGGTTTCAGTAAACAAAACTAAAATTTATCGATCTAAAACATTTCCGCAAAAAAAAATTTTATTTCACTGCTTATATAAGCATCTAAAATAGACCTAAATAGTTTAATTTTCTTACAAAGCGTTTCAGCTAAACCATAGTCAAGCCAAACCATTTTTTCTTAAATAAACCTCTGCACCAACAGAATGTCAGAGGTTGACTTTTGAAAAAAATGTTTTTTTCCTATCCAAAATTGTCTCACACCTAAAATATAATATTAATCTGAAAATGAAACAAATGCCAAATATTTTAGATGATTAAAAGTTGACGTTTCAATAGCCATGTGAGAGATTATGTTATATTGATATTTTTTCTACTTATCTCGTCTCTAAAAACTGACAACCAGTTCGTACAAAAATCCACAGTGTAATTATTGGACACACATGTATCACCGTTCAAGTTCTTTCTTTTATTTATTACTTTCTTTTCCAAAACTTTTGCAAAATCAAACTTAATAATATTATGATTGCTATTCCACGCACATATTTACATTTTTGATTCTTCAAATTCTCCGTTCCTAGTATAATACTTGTACGGTAAATTTAATGCCGGTAAGTCATCAAGACCTTTCAATATACGACTCGCTAAATACAATAATTTTGCTATGAAGGAAGAATTTGAAAAATCAAAAATATGTGAACACGCGTGGTATAGCAACCACTATCACATATCCTCTCCGTCAGTGTCAGTTTTTTCCAGAATATTTAAGCCAAATATCAAAAATATACATGCATGTAAACACGAACTGATGGCTTGTATCTATAACAAAAAATCTAATAATTACAAGTAAACCAACAATCAAACTACATACAATAACTTGCAAACACAGTACGTGTAGCATGCACGTAGGCATTTACTATGTGACGTGTACGCCTATGTGGCACTTAAATTACTCGAAAAGATGGAAAACGCTGAAAACCCGTTCAAAAATTTAATAAAAGTAAGGTGTAAGCTATCTATAGCGCAAAATTTGTTTCATAACAATAAACAACAAGTAACTAAAACATTAAAACAAATTGTGAACAATCTAAACAAATACATAAAAAAACCGCATGTCGTAACAGTCACACTACAACTACAATGACCCACAAATAGGTACATCTACCTATTATAAATGTTGTACTTACCTTGTTCCTGTTTCTTCATTTGTAAAATTGACACAAAAACCCAATTTCTGAGAATTAATTAACAAACAATTAAGTTGCAGTGACTAATAAAGGCGGTCACTTTGTTCGAGGCATTCACTTCTATGATGACTAAAGAGGACCGAACGCAAATTTAAATTTGTAATTAATTGGTTCCGTGAAGCTCAGGCTCAGGTGTTATGAAGATAAGAAAATATGAAGAATATTGATATGACCATTTTTGTCATATGGAGGAAACCACTGTGCACTGTATTGTTTCCGCTGCAAGACCGAAATTTTTTTTGTCACCAATGCAAATTGGATTGGTATCTTTATTTTTAAAAATATGGATCTAGACGAATAATTTACATACCTATTATCATCGCTTGGATTTTGTTTGTCATAAGCGAAAATTTTCGAAACTTCAGCTGTAATGTGCGATTCATTGGATATCAATGATAATGCTTTTTGACAATTAGTGTTTGACAATGCTGATTTTAATGCACAAACTTTAGATGGTTATGTTATAACACTTTGCATGTTATGGACGGCATCTATTGAATGTATAACTCCTGCAAATGCTCTTGCTTCAGATAATCACGATGAAAAAAAACGTGCCGCTTACTCTGCCTCACGGGTGCTGTGGAAATCAGTATAATTTCCATGAATGTGCATGCGCATTCGCAACAAAAACTATTAGACTAAATCAAACATAGAAAATGAAAACCGAGAATTGAAGTGTAAGTTAGTATTAATTATATCCGTTACTTTTACGGCGAACGCAATATTATTATTTTCAACAACTGCGCATGCGTTTGCGCAAGTTTGAGCAACAAAAAAACTACGAACACCGTCAAAAGTTTTGGACCCCCGTATACAAAAGATTTGGATTATGTTTATTTTGTTTTCGTTGCTTGGCAACAAAGTTGAGTTATTTGGATAACAAATAAGATCATATAAATTGACAGATAAATTGTTGTTGATTAGTTATAAAATGATTTAAACATTGGTTAGTTTTATTGCATATTTAGCAAAATGAGTTTCATACTTTTTTTTTTCGTTATAATGCCAGGACGTGAAGTTTCTGCTTTTAATAGGGCAAGAATTACTGCTTTCCATGATGCTGGACATTCCAATCTTCAGATATCCGAGATGTTAGATATTCCTAGATCTTCTGTTGTGCGAATAGTGCATAGGTATCAAGAATTAGGGACAGTGGAAAGAAGACCACGTTGTGGGTGGCCTCGAGTATCAGATGAGTCAGGATCGGTATTTGGTTCAATATGCTCGTAGATACCGAAATGCTTTAGCTACAGCCCTCAGGTTTCACTTTCAAGGTACGTTTTGCCTTGTTATATCGACCTCAACATCTCAAAAAGACTCCATCGTGCAAATTTACGTGCAAAAAAGGCCTTTAAGGACACCCACCTACATCCACTACATCGAACGGTCCGCTTTCAGTGGGTACGAGAGCGTAGTGTTTGGCTTTTGCAGCAGTGGCGATGGGTCTTATTTACCGATGAAACTAAAATTGAACTGGTGAGTGATGACAATAGGCAAAGAGTCTAGAGAAAGCTAGGTAGTCAGAAGTAGAGATTAAATTTTCCCCGTAAGGTTGCTCCCTTCAATAAGGGCACAGTAATGTTTTGGGGAGGAATAATGTTCAATCGCCGTACGTACGTCGTTAATTCGCATAAATCAGAATACGACAAGTGAAGTTTGTATTGAAAGTGTTATCAGGCCCATTATTAATCCCCTACGTGAAGAATTATCTAACAATTTCATTTTCATGGACGGCAACGCGAGGCCACATCGCGGAAGAACAGTTCAAGAGGAACTTGAACACGGAGATATTACCCCATTAGATTGGTCAGCTAAGTCCCCAGATATGAATCCCATTGAAAAGATGTGATTTTATTTCTAGAGCAATTCACAAACGCATTAACCAACGCCAAAATGCGGAAACTTTGCTGCAGCGGTAATAGAGGAATGGAAAAATTTCCTTAAGAAATTATCAACCGCTTAGCTATTTCAATGCACAGGGGTGTCAATACGTTACTGGGAAACAGAGGAAATTATACTGAGTATTAAGTTGATATTTACTTTGTTAAACAAATATATTTTGTTAATTTTTGTCATAACAAATTTACTTAAAAATTGCAACATTTTTTTACATGGTTTTTTTAATTGTCTAAATTTTTAAAAAAATATTCCTATTTCCCACAAAAACTTACGAGAACTAAATTGCACAGAATTTATTCCTCTTTAATTTAGTATAAAAAATATTTTTTGAAAAGTGCAGTGGAGATATTTGTAAAATAACATTTTTTGCACTATTTTCGTGTTTTTTTAGGTTTCCGCAGAAACACTCAGTTGCAAAATGAAAACAGCTCCCCAAGACCTACTAATCCCATCAATTTTCAAAACTCCCTCAAAACTTTCTTTCGAAAACTACTTATTTGCTAGACTATTTGTATCGAGTCACATTTAACAAACGTTAAAAAAATTATTTGACAAGGGGAAACAAACAGATGGAATTTTTATTATTATTAATACTATTTGTCAAAAAAACACTTTTGACTGTTCGTTTGAAGTACTGACATGAATTCAAAGATTTATTTGTTGATAAAATAGTAAATAACCCTATTTTTCTTTATTTTACTAAATCTTAGATAAGTTATATAGGGTTATGAGTGTCAAATATGAAACTCTCAAAGCATTAATTTAAAACACATTACAAATCTGTTATAATTTAAAACACCTACTACAAATCCGTAAATAGAATCCTAAACGTTTAAAACGGAGAATATTTATCCCCACTCCTTATTTTTTGCACGACCACTACAACTAATATCGTACTCACTCTCACTATCATTCTCACTTTCACATTCACCTACACTCGCACACCCACACACACGCACACCTACACACGGACATGCACACCCACACAGAGACACATACACACGCACACCCATACCCACACACTCACGCACACCCACCCAGACCCACACCCACATACACACACACGCACGCACACACACAGGAACTAGCAGACATCATTCAGAAAATAGTCAGATTGGATTCAGGAGGGTTCGAAATGTATATATCAATTAAAATCTCGTTTTATATACTTATCTACACAATATTTTAAATAATTCGTAAAAAAAATTCTAAAAATGATGCTTTCCTAAGTTATTTTTGTTTTTTTTTTTTATTTATATCAGTACCTATTGTCAGGATAAATACTCAAAATAATAATCCAGGATACACTCGTTTTTATATAAAATTTTCCAAAATAACTGAAAAACACGTCTGTATGCAA
This sequence comes from Rhamnusium bicolor, assembly GCA_029963845.1. NCBI lineage: Eukaryota > Metazoa > Arthropoda > Insecta > Coleoptera > Cerambycidae > Rhamnusium > Rhamnusium bicolor. The sequence continues at coordinate 42,296 of JANEYF010001546.1, forward strand.
ATTTATATCCACCAAAACTCTCCGTCATGCTAATCTAACATATATCATGATTTCTGCTTAAAAATGTCAACATCTAGCATGCGCGGCGGCCCAGTGTTTCATAATTTAAGGACCGTGACCTCCGTCTGGAAAACCCGAAGGCTAAGCGCTTCTACACTCTTTTATGCTCTACGGCTTATATACAAAATACAAAAAAGATATTTGAAAATAAGTAGCATGTTAGAAATTAATTAAAGCGTACTATATATTATTAATAAAGCTTAGCGCAAATGATTACAATTTTTGGGCCTATTTATAAATTGTCATTTATGATGTGCAAATGTAATAGTAAAATATCAGCATAATTTTTACTTACCAATTCAGAAACGCATGTTTCTAGAATATCTATTATTTTACCGTATTCTGTCTTAGATTCAGCGTTTACGTATATTTCATTATCATTTATTTCTTTTAAACATGTTCTACAAACTAACTGTGTCCATTTTGGATTCATTTTATTATACAAATTATTTTTGTTGATTTGTATTTCGTAGTCAAGGATATGAGTCAAGGATTGACTAGAATACAAATCCGAAGTTATTATACTACAGTTGAGGAGCTAGGTAGCATATTAAAGACCGACATATCCATTTTTATTCAAAATGAGTTAGGCATCAAAATCAATCAAAAATCATCATCTGCGTCTATGGCGCTGTCAGATTCAGTCAAAACTCTACATGTTCAAAGGTTATAAGCGTGCAAATATGAGGGATTCGTTCAAAATTCTATACGTCCAAGCTAGTTTTTATAGGTAAATTGCATCACAAACCAATATATCCAATAATATTTGATTACCCGAGTAGTGGAATCCATTCAAAGTACATGTCCACTTTTCAGCCAGAGTTTCCGTATATGCACTACGTTTACTATATTAATATGTAATTAAGTGAAAACACCGAGATGAGCCAGACTCTTATTTCAATTAAAACAAGGAGCATATCTAACCTGAACTATTACGCATGCAGAATCTCTGGCATAAAAGTGGAATTTCTGTCCCGAGACGGTTACTCCGGATTATAAAGAGAAATAGGTAACAAATATGTTAAATTGGAATTGGAATTGGTTACTCCGGTTAGTTTCGTCAAAAGGCACCAGTGCTGCTTTGTTTATGTGGGTGTTGATTGTTGCTGTGTTTCGTTTATTATTTTGGTATTTCTGTTATCGTTCAAAATTTTTTTTTAAGTTTAATAAAATGTTTCTAGTTCAAATTAATCATTTTTCGGTTGTGCAAATGAAAAGCGCCCATAAACTAACGTTTTTGCGAAAATTAAAAATTTCTTTTACTGTCTCATATACACCTAGCAAACACCGATCACTGGCCCATTACTTGTAAATTACATGCATGCCTTTATTAAAGCAATGGGATAGTACTGGCAAGATGCGCTAAATAAATAAATAAATGAAACACCGGCCAACACTTGGTCATTGAAGACTATGTACTATTAGAAATTATGTACAAAACAAACAAAATAAACACAACTGCAAGATTATTCTTTCATTGGTACTGCTTCGAATGCTTACAACCGAATAATAATATTTTTGAATAAATACTCATAGTCTCGCTGACTCAGCCAGCTTATTCAGGCTACAGATTGTTGTCTCTCCGTATCTCCATCTCGCCCGAGGCGTGCTGCTTACAGCTCGGCCACGCTACATCACACTTCGTCCTCGCAGAGTATTCTGCTTTGATGATTTTGGTCCTGTAAGCAATCAAATTCCATTTTTGGTATTGTACCATTACGTTAACGGCTTCTGTACTCAACCTACTTTACGTTGCGCCATTATGTCAACGGCTTACATACTCAACGTACTTTACGTTTCAGCTGAGCCTGATATACTTGGGCCAGATGTTGGTCGCCATATCTTAGTTCTAACGCTGCCTTCAAAATGCGAAAGTTTTGTTGCTGTGCGGCAGGAATTGTTTGGAGCAGGTCTAATGCTTGGCCCCTTAGTGCTAATACCAATGCTGTTGCTTTTTCCTCATCGTTCCAGTTATTTGAACGTGCAGCTGCCTCAAATTGTCTCTTATATGTTGACCATGAACTTTGACCGTCGAAGGAAGGTGGTTGTAACCTAGTACCAGACGACAGTACTAACTGGTCACCCTTCTCTCTAAATTGTTGTTTAAGTCGGGCTACTTCTTCCTTAACTTCAGTTATTTCTCCTTCAAACTTTCCTCTAAATTCACTGACTTCTTCCTTAACTTCCATGACTTCAGCCTGTACATCGATCTTCCTTCAGTTGTTCAGTGACCGAGAGCATGACTTGATGCTGTCCCTCCATAATTTATCTTAATTCTTACTGGCGTTCCTTTCTTTTCTTCCTGTCGTCTTATTTCCAGGCCTTCAATCATTTTTATCAAGTCTTCTTTTTCTTCCTGGCGTTTTCTCTCTTGATCTTCTCTTTCTTCCTGTCGTCTTCTCTCTTGTTCTTCCTTTTCTTCTTGTCTTTTTCTTTCTTGATCGTTCATTCGTTCCAATAACGCTGCTGGCAAGTCCTGTGTTTGTTTCTCTGCCATACTTCTTGTTATTGGCATTAACTCACGACACGTAAATCAGTTCAAAATAAAGTTTATTACACTATTAAGTCCGTAAAATGTTGATATCACGTCTATTTTAATAATGGAATGTCAGAAAAATCTCGAAACAGTACTGGAAAGTCTTATTTAGAGTCTATACTTCTTTTATGTTGACAAAATGTACTTATCTCCACTAATTGTGCAATGGAATGTTCGAGAATTTTTACAAATTATCACTAATAAGTCTTGTTTTGAGTCTATAACACGTTTTCGTTAACACAGTTTACGTATCTCCTGTGGAATGTTCTAGAATTGTCACTAAAAGTCACTTATAGTCTTGTTTTTAAGTCTACAACACGTTTCCGTCGACAGATACCGCCCACAAATGAGCACTCCCTCTAAATACGGGAATTTCAGATATATGAGACTAAAATTTGTTGGAAAAGAATATATTTTAAATCATAGATAAAATATTATAATATAATGTAAATTATAATATATTTTCTAAGTTTTAAATTATGGTTGCAGACTTATACACTGGGTAAAAAAACAAAGCTTTATGTACATGCAGTAAAATATTAGTCTATATGTAGAAAATCTTGCAAATTATTTATTACCTACTAGGAGTTTGTATCTTGACGGGCCAGATCGCTCGTGCGTAGAAAAGAGAATAATGGGTATGCAATAGATGCACAAACGATCCAATCCGTCAAACGACAATAATTAAGTAATACAGTATAATAATGATAACAATGTGGAGTGTAGGTACTAAGAAGTTGAAGAAGTTAACATGCAAGCAATAGCCGTAACCATGCCTATATTGTAGGTACGTCCTTAAAGCTTTTGCCTAAATTTCTTTGAATTACCATTGTCGTAGTGATTCCAATTACACTTGACATGCATTGGAGTAATGTGGGAACCGCGGTGGGAAGAGCAGCGAAGTAAGCAGCTTCCGTGTTACAAGGTTCATGTAGCTTTCTTGCCAAATTCTGGACCCAATAAGGAGTACATTTCATTTATACACCTTTAAAACTGTTCACACAAACACACTTTTGCTCATTGGTTGGAAAATAGTGCATTTTCTCTACCTCAGCTTCACTGAATCCACAATAAGAACACCGTTTTTAGGCCATGTTTTAACACTACACTATACTAATAAGAGGTTCGAATAAAATAATACTTACAAAGTTACAACGCTTTACAGTTCACAAAAATTAATACCAAAATAGTTAGAACAACACGCACAAACTCGTAAATAAAACAACCAATATAGCGATATGACAGGATGACACACTTCGTCCCTGAGAGTAAAAAAATACACTCAGCTTCGTCCAAAAATTCAGCGCTGCTAGAGTCATCTACAATGTAGATCTGCTCTAATGCTAGCACACCATTTTATATTTGTTTTTTTTCTCTATTGACAAATATCCCAAACACAAAAACTTCCTATGGATATCCATTGAATGCATTCAATGGATATATTACCTACTATGGACGTCCACTGGATTATGCATTTATCACAACTAGGGACATCCATGAATGGTCCAGTAGGGACATCCATAGGTAGTCCAGTGGATGTCCATGTCTGTCCATGCAGATATCCACTGGATATATTTTTGCGTATATTCACTGAATGTCCTGGTATGGGCATCCACCGGATGTCCAAGTGTCCATGGACGTTCAGTGGATCTATGTTTGCGTACATCCCGTGGATATTCTGATATGAATATGCAGTGGATGTTCAAAATGTATCAATGGATATCCTGAATACATTATGTATGTACGTAAAATGGACGTCCAATGGATGTTGTTGCTGTATAAGATTACATTTAAGTAAGAAAATATAGGGTATTGGCCCATAGCCGCGCATTTATTATATATTGGTTACCATTGTATTCAACCAACAATTTAGTATGTTAAAATGAAGTTCTAATAAACGCTTTTTTGCATCACTTAAAAAACGTTAGTTTTTCACAAAGAAAGAAGTGCTTATTTTAATTTAATGTACCTGAGATGGTAAAATAATTCCAAGTGGCCAATAGCAGTAAGGGCTTTATTAAATACACAAGTCCATCAATTCACCATTACTACACGGGTATATATTTTATTCGCTTTTCAGATATCGGCAAAATTTGTCAATACTTTGCCAATGATATTAATTGTTGTATTGACCTATTGTTTTGCCGGTAAGCATATAAGCATTCCTTACAGTCGTACGACAATGGAAGTATTAATCGCAATTTCATTGGCCGTTTTAAGATAGCCTCAGGGCATGCGCAGTTACATGACATGTCAAAGTGTATTACATCCTTTTGGAATCATTTGACATCAATGAATTCGTTAGACGATAGAGAAGATACTAGCCTAGCACGCGGTGGGTCCAGGGTTCGAATCGTAAACTTTTTTTTTTTTTTAAATAAGTATTTTTAGTTCGTTAGTAAGATTTTCCTTGCCCTTTATTATAGTTTGTTAATTTTCCTTGCCCTTTATTATAGTTTGTTTATTTTCACGGTGCCGAATTCCCCTTTAAAAATGATATCTGATGAGCACGCCATGCCGTGACCTTGAAACGGCCAATGAAATTGTTAGAAATACTGCCATTTCCGTATGACTGTAATGGATGCTTATATGCTGCCGGTAATATTAGTACTTTACGATAATTGGAGCAATGTATACCGGTATGTGCTGATATCTTAGTCATACCAGTGAGATATGTGAGAGACAGAATGAGTACCGGTATATACCGCTCCAATTTTCGAAAACGCTTATGGTGTTTGCTGGGAACTAATCTTGGTCATAGCCGCCTTTAGAACGTTAAACTAAGCCATAATATTAGATAATTGATGTGTATAACGAGAACGAAATTTCTAGAAAATTTAAGTTTAAAGTGGCTTAAATTTAGCAGCACCAAAGCTTATCATCTTTGGCAACACCTATTCCCATCTCAAACTTTATGCTTTTCTGACTCGGTGTGTAAGTACAAGATATCAACATATAGAAGAAGAAGAAGCAGGAATAATCTTTTGTTTGGTGATTTGACAGTCGACTTGAAGAAGAGGTTATGTTTATATCGAACACGTTCCGTTATTTTTAAATAAAAAAATGAGTGTAGTAAGTGTAAATTAAAATCATTTTTGTATTAATTTTTTTATATGCTTTTACCTTTTTTAGAAAGCTAAAATATCTAAAGCAAAAAGAAATAACCAAAAAAGAAATAAACTTGTTAAACAAGGATTAATAAAGAAAAGCAAAAATCCCAGTAAACAAATAAAAGAATTACCAGCACCGCACAAAATACAAAATAAAGAAGTTGAAGATGACTCCAAGAAAGTGACAATGGGGAAGATATGTTGCAAATGGTAGATGAAGATGATATAGATTTTCTTAGAAATGCAATTACCAACCGTTCTTATAAAATATTTAATAAAGTTAAATATTCTGAGTAAGTAATATCAATAAGTAGTTGTAATTAAGTATATAGGTCATTCTTTACAACAGCCACTTCTGCTTGACGAAAAAAAACAAATATACAGTACGATGCTCCGTCATGTTAGGAATACATCCCACATAATTATATGTTGCGCTTATGATGGGAAATGCCACAAAAAAATAATAAAATTTTTCAATGTGTTTGGTGGAATTTACGATAACCCTCAAAACAAATACACAGTACGATGCTCCGTCATGTCAGGAATACATCCCACTTAATTATATGTTGCGCTTATGATGGGGAATGCCACAAAAAAATTAATAAAATTTTTCAATGCGTTTGGTGGAATTTACGATAACCCTCATATGGTGCGTTTAACTTACACACATACATTCTATATCTGCTTTATATGACATAATGGGTTGACAGCGCAGGTACAAAGTAACTATTAACATCTACAATGTATTTCCCTTGCTGCAAAACATAGTAGGAAAATACGATTTTGCAAATATCTTTCCCTTGCCCTTTAATTTATTCTATTCAAGTCTTACATTTATCTATTATGTCAATGATAACACGACACAATCACTTATTTCCCTTGCCCCAAAACATAGTACGAAAATGCGATAGGTAATTATACATTTGCGCAACATTTCCTTTGCAGCAAATGTCTTCTATAGACACTTTACACGTGTGTACAAAAAAAACATGAAAAATATAGAAGTGGCTGTTGCAAAGAATTACCCTAGATTTTTTTTATGAATTATATAAATTTAATATTTATTTTTACTAGTAATATAAGGTAATCACTATTGGCAATCTAACAAAAAATAGTTTAACGGTAATTATTATAAGAATTAGTCTGGCAATTTTTTTTTAATGAAGTGTATTTTTCTATGTATACTTAAATAAATTTCGTCTTGATTTGTAATAATGTAAGTACTATATAAGTAAAAACTACATTTTTCATAATGAATTCTTTATCAGTATAATTTTAGAATTTCAGGTCCTAAAATGAAAAAGCCAAAAATGAATGATGATGATACTCTTGAAAATGAATATGTGGATAATGTAATAGATAGTAATAGCGGTAGAAAAGTTAAAAGCTTATTACCAATCAAAACTAAAAGTGGTGTCATCCCACAGCAAATTTTAGAAGAGGTAAAAGGTAAGTAATTACCTAACTATAAAGAAATTTGATGCAATAGATAACTAAACAACTTTTAGCCAATAAGTTTTTTCTTTTTTTACACTTGGGCATTATTGTACTTTAAGAATTCAAAAAACCTGTCGGAGGTTGCTTGTAATTGTACTTTGACCCAATTTAATCAGAAGAATAAATTTGTCATATTCCTGATACAGGATGATGAATGTTTTGGGTCCAAGTCTGAAGAGGTCTAAAGAACATAGGTACTGAAAATAGCCATCAATAGCTATAAATCAGAGACAATCGTACCAGTGCCGTACAATTCTCTAACACTGACACTAAATTTAATGTGAAATTCAACAAAATATTCTCATCGTACGTGTGTAAAATAAATCACGTCCTCACAGTATTAATCAAATATGTAAATTATATTTTATGCGGTGAGTGTGACTTACCTATAGATAAAAGTCGGAAGCCTGCAATTATTTGTGCCAGTTTTTGCCCTATCATACAGCTTGTGTTGGAGTTCCTTCCGATGTTTTAAAATTTGCTAAACATTAGGATTGCATTGGTACTGCAATGTATATGATAGGAGTAAGAACGGCTATGAAAAAATAATTAAAGATTGTTTTGAAGTTAAAATCAACGATGTAATTAAAGGTATTGAGCAACTGTTTATTGATGCGAAAACTGACATTATGAAGGTGGCCAATGAAAATTTAAACAAGATTACATCAATAATTGTTAATTGCAATAACAAATCTGTGTATTCCAATGTTGCAAGTAGTAAATCCAACCCGATCAGTTTTGGTATTTTACATTAATAATAAGAAAAATGTATCTTAATATTCCCAACTCAATGAATCTTAATATTACTGTACTAAATGATCCCCTGGATGCATTTGTACAATTTTTCCAATCAACTTTTATTTGGTCAAGTAAATTTAATGCAGCAAACGTAGTCAAAATCTAACGCACCTCCTTTAATAAATAATTCTAAGTAATTCTGAAGATGATGTACTGAAAGCATTAAAAAAATTTAAATCGAAAATAACAGGGCCAGATGGTATTCCAGCATTCCTACTAAAGGATTGTGCCATTTTATTAGCTAAACCTTTTGTCATAATCTTTAATATCTCTGCGAACGAACACATTTATTTCCTCTAATTTGGAAAAGGCCTAATATTTGTCCTATATTGAAAAACAAAAATCTCTATAGAGATTTATAGACGAATTACTATTTTGTGTAATTTCGGTAAGTTGTTTGAAGTGATTTTATATGGAATAATATTTAGTCATGTTAAAGCTCAAATATGCTCTAACCAGCACGGATTTCTACAAGATAGATCTACTACCACAAATTTAATAAGTGTCACACAATTTCCAGCTGACACTTTAGATCGGGGAGGGCAGGGTGATGTTATTTATATGTACTTTTCAAAAACATTTGACAGACTTGATTATGGATTATTGCTGCATAAACTGTGTGATGTAGGACTTAGTGATGGATTCCTCAAGATTCTTTTATTCATATTTAAACAGAAGCCGATACGTGTAGTACCATGAAATGACAGCAACTTCAGGAGTTCCGTAAGGATACTTTCTAGGGCCTCTTGTTCATTATTTTTATAAATAGTGTCGTCTGTGAACTTAGTTGTAATGCTCCATTATATGCAGATGATCCAAAACTATATTCGTCGATTTCCAACTTTGAGGACTGCATTATTTGCAGGAAGATTTAAATAAATTGAATCTTTGGTGTGAAAGAAATTTATTACCTTTCAATATTAGTAATTGCAATTGCATAAGTTTTACTAGAAAACTGCAGCTAATTGAATTCGCGTATTCAATTAACGAGGTTAATGTAACTAGATGTTTTAAGTTTAAAGATTTGGGAGTAATATTTGAATGCAAATTAACTTCTCCTGACCACATCAAGGATATGGTAGGGGGTGCTTATAGAAATCTTAGTTTTATAATAAGAAACAGCAAGCAGCTTGTGGAAACGACTGCACTGGAGTTAGTTGTTACACTTGAAAATTTCATGAGGCCTGAAATAAAATAAAATAAAATACCACTGTTATTTTCCTAAAAATGAGCTTGTTTATTGGATTTTAATTACAATTTAAATTTAATATTTTATTATTTTAAATTAGTAATCCATTAGGTAGTCATGAAACTTGTTTTCTTGTATTTTCCGCGCGTCCCTCGATGTTGCTAATCTCGCTCTGATTGTTACTTCAAGAGATCTAAAACAAAACAAATTTTATAGAAGACCATCATCCAGTGGTTTGTTTTAGTAAATAATAAGTGTCACAGGGCAAATGTATAGATGTCTTTATTTTGTCTATATCGCTAATATAATATTAATAGTAACTTACCAATATTATTAGTTCAATCCAGCCTCTTCTCGTGTAAGAAATTATTTCTGTCCTCGTTGCCTGCCACGTACTTCGGCTTAGGGTTGAATTAATTGATATGCATTTTCAATTCTAATTGTTTTTCGAGTAATGACCGTACCTACAATGTAATAAATTGTATTTAGTAAAATATAACCTATGAAAGAAAACAAACAAAAACGATATCGTTTCTTTCTTATTGTGAAATAAAGAAAATAATTGGGGACTTACCTTGATAGGGCTTGTTATCCAGTAATGGTTACTTGTGTTAGTAATATACCATAAACCTTTTACTTTACAATTCTCAGCTTAGGTTATTATGTTGTCTGTCAAAACTCAAAATAAACTTTACGCACTACGTAGGCAAAAGTAGCTGTCGTTACGGTTGCAACGTTCTAGCGTAAGAACGCAAGACGGTACGTCCAATATTACAGGACCGCCTTAGGTTACGGCTTTATTACTAGGCGCTAATTTTGTTATATTTTCTATTCAGCGGTACAACCAACATAGTAACATACTGCATAAGCATCCTAGCTGTTCAACTGTTGTAATATGGTAGTAAACAGTAACCATTTCATTGTTTAAATTTGTAGGCTTGTGGCGATTGAGACCTCCGGTCCTGTGTCTCTCAGGTCATGACCTTGATACCATCTGAAGGTCGTGAACTATGTAAGATGTTAACATGACTTACGTGGTATGGGTAATTTTCCTTTGTAATTTAAATTTGTCTTCTCTAAATAATATTTTGTTTATTGGGTCTTCTGGTCTAAGAGAAAATAGTATGTGTCTCACTTTGTGGTATTATTTTAAACAGTAGGGCTTCTGTAATTTATGTTCTTCTTGACTTGGATCGTCAACAATTAACGCGGTACATCGTTCATTTCCTGCATTTGAATGGTTTTTCTGAAATGCTGGTTTTTATGATTTTTTTTTCTCTTCCTTCTTTTTCCGGGAGAGCCATGTTTTGGAGATTATTAACGGGGTAGGCATTGCGTTCACACGTTCTTTATTGTGAGTTACCAATTTTTGAGTATTGGGATCAATAGTGAGTGCACTGCCGTGTTCGTGATTATAGATTATCATCTTATGTGATTTAGTTAGTTTTCACGAAATTACATTTTGGGATTAACTCGTTAAGCCGTGTCGAGGTGCCAGTCGAGGAACTTCCAGTGGTTTTAAGGTTTGGAGCCTACAGTCAAACCGGAATTTTTTTTTTTGTTTTGGTCCTATTTTTTTTCTTCCACCCTGAGGAAATATTTAAATAGTGCACTTTTGGTTCACCGTTTTGAGGTGTCGCCTTTTGGTTCACCACCGTTTTGTGGGACCGATGCCCGGCCATCGCATCAGAGAACATCTCCTAGCTGTGTAGCGCTCACCCAATTTGCTACAACCCCTAGACACTATTGACAACGCCCGTCGCTCACCATCAGTTACAAGATAAGTGCCCTAGTACACACATTTTTGTTTACTTTTTTTTTACATATTTATGCCATTTGTTGGATATTTGTAGCATATATATCTTGTTTATTTTATTTTTATATGCATATATATCCTATTACTTTTAAGTGTATATGGGAACAACCTTCCCATCAGTGGAGTATTTCGCTGTTGTAGTTACCTATATATGTATATATGTATCCTTAAATGTCATTACGTATTATAATTTACCTACATAATTTTTTTTGTAATATATCCTTTGATTCAAACATTCAGTTTTTTTTGTTGTTTGTGTGTTTACCACCTAGCTGTCTTACCTGCTCCCCCCCGATGAGCTAGCAAGTGTGTGGTTCCTACTTTCTTTTCGAACGGCACACTATAATAAACATTTGCTACGAGTACCGGAGAGGTATCCATCGAAGATTACTCACCCTTCACCTTTTTTTTTTTGTTATTATTAAATAACGATAATAATTTTTTTTTATTACGCTTTGTACGTAGCATAGTCTTTAATGTTTTCGTTAGATCTAAATTGGAATAATGCTTGTCTAGTCTGAAGTCTGGGATACGAAATTCATAAATTTCATATTGAGAAAATACAGAGGAAATTTTTTAAATTTCTATGGTATAAGATGGTGTTTATCCCTCTTGAAGGCAGTTATTACAGATTTCACATGAATGACTTGAATAATCGACGGAAATATTATTCAGTAGTAACCTTATATAAAATTTTAAATAACTAAATTGTCTGTCCAGAATTACTTAGTTGTTTCTCTTTTTTTCTCTCTCTAGGCAGTCTTGCATCATTTTTCATACCTATTGCTTTTTTTTTAGATGAGGAAATTCAAATTGATGAAGATGCTGAAGAGGAGGAATTAAGTGATAAAGAAGAATTTTCAATTCAAGATTCGGAGTTTGACCTGTCACAGCCTATATCGGCCACTCAGTTATTAGCTGCGAGAAATGAAATATTAAGACAAAAGAAAATTCACATTGGAACCCTTAGTTCGGGATTGTTGGAAAATCCAGAGGAAAAAATAATGAATTTAAAAACATTATTTAGTATTATGGATGAGGAAACGCCAGAAGTTTATTTGACTGTTAGAAAACTTGTTATAGTTTCTTTACTAGAAGTATTTAAGGATATTTTGCCATCTTATGAAATTAAACACACTAATAATGAGGGCGTTAAATGTAAGTAAATAGTTACAATTAGAACGTAACCATTATGCATAGTTCAAAAATATGCCCATTTAAGCAGCATAGGACACATAATGCATTCCAAGTATTTAGACTTTCAAAAACTTTAAAAACAAAAATTGGAAAAGTATATCATAGTTTGCCTTACGAGAGTGAATAATAATTAACTATATTTCAGTATTAATATTGTTATTTAAATTTGTTCAAACCTGAAAAACTTGAACAGACCGTCAGGTATTCACTAAATCTTTTCTATCATACCCAGTATATAGCTAAATTTGATGAAATTTGGAGTTTTGGGGTTATAACAAGTGATTTCTCCACACAACCAATAATAATACATCAATTACCAACTTTTTCAAGACAAATTCAGATATAGCTCTCTTTTGTTTTCGCGTTAGATTTTTTCATTTTATCGTGACTTTTAAATCTTGTATTTCATTTAGGATAAACATTTTTTTAAATATTTTTTGTCATGTAGTTTTCCCACAGGAATTTCGATAAGCCTATCGAAAATTTTCTCTTCCTTTGTTTTGAAGATATAACCTACTTGCATTTTTAAAATATGTATTTTTAAAATGATATATCACCACCACCAGCCACCGGCAGTGGCAATGTTGGTGAGAATAGTTATATGTCTACGTGTTTCTAAATGTAACCCCCTTTTAGACAACTTTGTCTTTGAATTCGAAGGCTGTCTAATTTCTGGAGTGTTTATTATTTACTCTTTATTTATTTATTATGTATTTTTCAATTCCAGTGAAAAAAGATACTCTGAAACTCCAAAAGTTTGAAGAAAATCTTTTAATGTACTACAAAAAGTTTTTACAAAAACTGGAGAAATATTGCTTTTTGTTAATTAAGAAAAAAGGTGATTCTAGGAAACGGACAGAAGTAAGTAAATTTGCCTTATGAATTATACAAAAGTGACGAATGAATGCAATACTGCATTCAAAACTCAAGACCTAGCAGTGCGTTGAGTGCCTTAATTTAATCTAGTGATGTATATTTTCCGGAAAATTAAAATTTAGTAAATTTTCCAGAATATTACCAAACGATATTTCGGTGTTTTAATGTTATGCACCACATACTACATTTTTCATTTCAAAGTAGGAGGTTTTAAGAGGTTAATATTTGTTATATGGAGAAAATCTACAAAAAAAAAAAAATATCAGACAATTTGACAATGGAAATTTTTCGATTTTGGAAAATAAACATGGCTATTGTCTATAATTATTCGTGACATCCTAATTCATCTGAAATAAGGTTACTCATAATGTAAATAGAAATAAATTTAGATTTTAAGTCTTATGATTGGAGAGAATCACGTTGCAGTTCTGAAGAAACTGTAATAAAAAATAATTTTAATAGTTGAATAAATGGGTTATACATACATTGGTGGGAATGTAACTGAATTAATCAACATCTATTATGGAACAATATAGTGCCGCTTATAAAATTTATAATGTAATAATTTTAATTTCAGGATGAAATAAAACTAAGTATTTTAGCAATTCAAGCAATGTGTGATCTTTTAGTTGCACATCCATATTTCAATTTTTCTCAAAATGTAGCTCAAGCAATTGTGCCTTTCTTAAATAGTCATAATAAGAAAGTTAGGGAAATTGTTAATATATCTGTGAAAACAGTTATAAAAGAAGATAAAAAAAGAAGAAATGACTTTGAAGGTAAACGCTATTAGAATAAACATTGCATGGATTTAATATGATTTTCTTTTAGATATTACCGAATTATAAATAATTACTTAAAGAATCACTCGCATAATGTTCATTCCGATATGTTAGAAGTTCTCCTGGTTTTAAACTTAAGAAATGTAAATTTGGATCACGAGAAAGAACAAGATATGAAACAAAAAGAAGCTAATGGCTCATAAATCGAAAATTTTACAAATGTCAAAAAAAGAAAGAAAGGTAAATTTTCGAAGGTAATATCAGAAGAAAGCTGATAATTTTATGAAAATGCCTATTTTTCTCTTTCCATGAAATATTGTTTTTATCAATTTTGACACAAAATTCAATGAATTAACATTGAATTTTCAGCAGAGCAAAAAAAATTGTTAGCTTGAATGATATTTAGATTATGGAGGTTGTGTATTAAACTATTAGACATTGGTCTCTTAAATGGCAACGTTACAATGTAAACTGGAGGCCGTCATCGCTCACGAGCAGCAGAGAATTCATTTTCCATCTAGCTATTGTGCGGTCAACAGCTCGCACTGCACATATGATGTCAATTGTCAGTCTTCCTTCAGTGTACTATATTTAATACTCAATACAACATTAAGTAGATTTATAATTAACATACTTATTTGCGAAATTTACAATGTCTATAAAAATTACAACAGAACAACACATAATCGTCAAAAATTTGTAGAAATTGCTATTTATTATTGGTTTATACATTAAATCGTAAAATAATCACTGCATGTTTATTCTATTTTGTTAAAATACAATTTCAGAGAAACAAAAAAGCTGAAGGAAGTCGAAAAAGAACTATTGGAAACAAGGGCCGAGGAAAACAGACAGACCAAACAGAAAAACTTAACAGAAATTACTAAAGTTGTTTTTAATATTTATTTTAGAATCCTAAAAAATTCTAGTAATACAACAGTTCTTGGTATTTGTCTGGAAGGATTAGCAAAGTAAGTACAAGTACACTTGTAAACCTGATATGAAACATCACACCTTATTTAATAAAATTCTACTCACGAAAATCAAACAAACGAATAACTCAGTGATTTACCTTGGACACCAACAAAATTCATGTGTAGCAAAAACCTGAACTGGACATTTTTATCCATATATTCTATCACTTCATATCGGCAAATTTTGTAACTTCCCCGAGTTATTCATTTGTCTGATTTTCGCGAATAAATATAAAAACAACCCAAATAACAAATGACCAGGGGCGCCGTTAGGGGGTGGGCAGAGTGGAGTACTTGTTCCCCTCCTGAACTTAACTTTGACATCACATTATTACCGCAACACCTGATCACTGAGCAACCAGGTGTATTTCTTTTTAAGAGTGGCTTACTTACCTTACATTAGCTTTTTGTTTATTTATTTATAGTAAAGAATTTAGGTAATTATAATTTTTTTTACATCAGTTAATATAATGTAAACACCTTCAACTTAAGATTAAATTTTAAAAATGGTAATATGATTTTTGAAATATTATTATAATTATGTAGTCATTTTTCCTCAATATGGATTCTTCTAAGAGTTAAATATATTTCAAATCCGGTAATCCGGACTCTCAGAAATCCGCACGGGCATATCCTCCAGACACTTGACCCTCAAACTTGGGCACCTAATTGTTAAGACATAATAAAGTAATAAACCACCTGTTTACTCCCACCAAGAGTCTACTATGTTGACTCGCGAACCTGTGAGGCATCTTAGTGCACGTTTCCCATCTAGTCAGGTTAAAATTAAAATTGCTGTGATTGATATTGTCCTATTTATTTTATGAGTGGTACAAAAAAAAACTGGATAACCCTCAAAGTCGCATGCCGAATGTGTCCGGATTTTTTAAGCTGCACTGTATTTCAATAATAAATGAAAAAAATATCTCTCGATTTTATAATTAGAGAACATAACATTAGTATTTTTATTTTTGGACATGTTTGTTATTTAATCAATTTCATTGTAAGCCAGACTGGTTTTCTTACTCCTATTCATAAAGAATATATTTTTCTGTGTTGGGTAATTCTATTAAAATTGAAAGAGATTTTAAATAGGTAAATATAAATTAATGTGACGTTTCATGTGCTTTTTGAATTATTCAGTTTTCTAGGTTAACACGTATGCATTTCTTTTTCTAGATTTGCCCATTGTATTAATTTAGAATTTTACGTAGACATAGTAAATGTCCTCGACAATCTATTAAAGGAAGATTGGCTAGGTTATAGAGAACAACTACATTGCATACAAACAGTCTTTGCAATACTGAGCGGGCAAGGTGAAGCACTTAATTTGGATCCCACAAGGTTCTACAACAGCCTCTTCAAAGGTCTTCTAGTTACAAATGCTTCCACGAGAAAATCCGATGATATACTAATTTTAATAAAAACACTAACTGATGCCTTAATTAAAAGGGAGAAAAAGATTACGAATAAACGGACAATTGGTTTCGTTAAAAGAATAGCAATGCTAAGTTTGCAGTTGCTACATGATGGTACTCTAGGTTGTTTAGGAATAGTGAAAAATATTATGCAGTTAAACAGATCTGTAGATATTTTGTTGGATTTTGACACTTCTGTCGGTGATGGAAAATTTCAAGCAGAAATTGATGATCCAGAGTATGCAAATGCTTCAAGTACAGCTCTTTACGAGATGATACCATTATCGAGGCATTACCATCCAATTGTAAGTAAATTCGCCAGAAATATTGCAAGTGGAGTACCTACTACTGGTGAAGGTAGTTTGCCAGGTGAATATGGAAAGTGGTAAGTGTATATCAAAATATGAGCAGTTATGTTAATTAGACATTTGATTTTTCTAACTAATTCAAAATGACAATATATGATTTTTCTTTTCAATGCTTTTTTATTCTAAAATATATAGGATGTTTCTATAATTAATATAACTATAATACAAATTGTTACAGATCTCGCCAATTATAAAAAACTCAAATTAAATATTTTATACAAGGTGTCTCACCAGGAGCTGCATCAATCGATATAGGGAAAAGTACGCACCAGGAAAATTTTGAAAATTTAGGGAATTACTAATGGCAGTATGGTCGATCCAACTAAAATAATTACAAGCATCTGGCACTTCCGGTTATACCGGAAGTCGATACCAACTTGCTTATTTAAATGGAATACCCTATCTATTTTAGGGGTTTTGAAAAGAGCATAAAATTCTGAGTCAATCCAACTAAAATAATTGCCAGCATCTGGCACTTCCGGTTATACCGGAAGTCGATATAACTTGCTTATTTTAAATGGAATACCCTATATATTTTAGGGTTTTCGAAAAGAGCATAAAATTCTGAGTCAAAAACATGGATGCCCTATGCCTAACCTAGCCGTTTCAGATATTTGACATTTTAAAAAAATTTCGACAGGTGTAATGATTTACCTTTATAACTTTATTCGTATAAAAAGATACTCATTTGCTTTCTGGCATGCAAAAAAGACCATAAGGTGAGCAACGCTCTACAGTTTAAAGAAATTCAATAATAATATACCAAGGGTTCCATTTTTGACATTACATATTGTAAACTTCAAACCGTGAAAACTTGCTTAAGTCAAATGAAACACCCTGTATTTTTTTACATCAAGTTTGTATAATTAATTCATTTTTTTCTGATATAAACATTGTGGGGGTTTGTTACAACTTTTTGAAATATTTGAGATTTTCTTAGAAATCAAGAATTTTTAGTAAAAATTTTATCAGATTGGCCATGATTAGAAACAATCAGTAATGTCAGTCATTCTCTTATGTCAAAAAATGCCACTGCGTTTAAATTACACCCATGAAGACTTTTTGAATTTGTTTATTATTTATGGAGAATGTGATAAAATAATATCAAGAACTTGTCCCTCCACAATGCTTATATCAGAAAAAAAGGAATTTAATTATACATAACTTGATGTAAAAAATACAGGGTGTTCCATTTGACTTCAGTAAGTTTTCGCAATTTGAAATTTACAAAATGTAACGTCAAAAATGGAACACTTAGTATACTATTACTGAATTTCTTTAAACTGTAGAGCGTAGCTCACCTTATGGTCTTTTCTGCATGCCAAAAAGCAAATGAGTATCTTTTATAGGAAGAAAGTTATAAAGGTTATTGTAAATCATTACACATCAACATTTTTTTTAAATGTCAAATATCTCTGAAACAACTGGATTTCGGCATAGAGCATCATGTTTTTGACTCGAATTTCATGCTCTTTTCGAAAACCCTAAAATATATAGGGTATTGCATTTAAAATAAGCAAGTTGGTGTCAACTTCTGGTATAACCAGAAGTACCAGATGCTTGTAATTATTTTAGTTGGATTCACCACACTCCCATTAGTAATTCCTTAAATTTTCAAAATTTTCTGGTGCGTACTTTTCCCTATATCGATCGATGCAGTTCCTGGTGAGATACCCTGTATAAAATATTTAATTTGCGTTTTTTATAATTGGCGAGATCTGTAACAATTTGTATTATAGTTAGTGTTGTAAAATTTCCGAAATTTAAAAACTCGAGGAAATTTTACGAAACGTTTCCGAAAATTTCGGAAAAAATTTATATTTATTGGAAACTTTGAAAATATCATAAAATTCGTAGGTTCAGGAAAGTTTCCAAAATTTCGGAATTGGCGCCACTTTTTAAAGTATAAAACTCTTAATCTAACCTAGAATTATTGTCATATTCAAACTATAACCTCCATTTGTGAATTTTTTCCTAGCTCAAAAATAAAATTAGGAAATCCAGTTTCACGTATTAATAAAAATTATATCAGTTTAACTAAAAATGTTTATATTAATTTCTGTGATAGAAAATACCTATGAAAATTACTGTAAAAAATTACCTCCTTTCTGTTAAATAAATATTTATTTTGTGTATTAGCATAAACGTTTATTTTAAATGAGGGCACTGGTATCCATTTATATTATTTGTGGCGATGAGGGACTATAAGCTTGTTATTGAAACAGGATAGCTTAGTGGTATTAAAATAATATCCTATTTCTTTGAGCTAACTTGTTTGAATAATAAGTTTGCTCCGTCACCAAAAGCAGACATTGATATCAGCACCCCGGTTATTTAAAGAAGACGTAGCTGTATTTATAAAATTACATTTGCCATCATCAAGAGAATTAAATAATAAAAAGAAAGGGAAAACCGAAATCAACAATTATGCACAACTCGTAGCTCTCACAGCAATAATAAAAAAAGACGAATTGATACGAAATATATGGAAATTACATACGGATAATTTATTTATTTAGAAACTACTTAACATTATCAAAACACAATTTTTCTTTAATTGTAGGAACTAAGTTATAAAGGTCATAACTATTTTTTTCACGAATTGTATGAAATTTTCATGAAATGTTATGAAATCCCCACGAAATTTATGAAATTTTCAGAAATTTTGGAAAATTAAGAAATTTTTAGGAAACTTTCAAAATTTCGGAAAAGTTTCAGTGTTTCCTACTGAAATTTTGCCTATGAAACGTTTCAAATTTCCGTTTCGTTTCATTTCCATGAAACGTTTCCTTACTCACAACACTAATTATAGTTATATTAATTATAGAAACATCCTATAAGTTTTAGAATAAAAAAGCATTGAAAAGAAAATCATACACCCTGTATATTTGCTAATAAAAAAACCGTAGAAGGATTTCATTTACCGCCAACTGTACATAAATTACATATTTCAGTACATCTTTTTACTAATAAGAATATCGTATAAACTGCTTTCGATTAGAAACTGTAAGGAAACATTCTCTTCATAATTAACTATTTTCATTTTTATATTGTTTTAAACAGACACCATCTCACTTCTAAAAATTGTGTCACGTTAATTACATACACGTGGGTGCACTATTTCAGCAACTTTTTTATAAATGCACTGCCACTACTGGACATTGGCCAACACAAGAAATTTACATTTCCCTGGTGTTCTTTCAAAAACTTGTAAGTTTGAATTTCAAAAGCTCATAAATCTGAATTAATAAGATCCTAATTTTTTCTGCATTTCTATCAAAACCTATCAAGTAATTCGTTTCAAATTGCTTTAACGGATGTTTTATTACCTTCCAAGTCATGGCAATCTTTTAAAAGTTAGTAAGTTAGACTTAAGAGGTATATCGACAAAATTCAGATTACGAGGTTTTGACATCACCGACGATTTACATTAGCCATGTGATGAAATATTCGACTGATTATATTCTACATTCTTTTATATATTCAAATATCAAAC
>JANEYF010001548.1:0-80000 GCA_029963845.1 Rhamnusium bicolor
ACTTCCCTTAAAGGAAAGAAACAGCTTGCTTTTTTGTCAGATATGTTAATGTCATTCATACCCTTATTGTATTCACTGATAGCGTCAATATTTTTGTGTCAGCTCCTTTTTTGATCACGCTTCGGTAGGTATATCTTTCGTGTGATTAAATAATAAAGAGAATCGTCCCGTTCATATTCTCTATTGAGAATACCACTGCCATCATTCCTTCCTGTTCTTTTTTAATCCTTGAGAATATGAGTCATATTTTCTAACCTTTAGACTAGTCATATCGAGGCATAGTAATTGCCTGTAATGGTCTTTTATATATTGTGCTAGTTCTTGTCCCTTGATTGTAATCTGCCTTACGTATGCACTGCTGGTTACTAACAGTGGATTTTAATAAATATTTTGAAAAATGCGACACTTATAAATAATTTAATGCTGGTGAAACTTAACGTTTTATTAGTTTTTAGTAGTTCACAAAATTTAAATTAAAAACTTGATGGTGCACCATTAAAGAAAAAAAAGGACATTTCTAAGTTCACCGAGTGATTATTAAGAGTGAAAAAGCAATAAAAATCGTAAAAATAATTGTTTTGATTTGGTGTATTGACGGTAGGATAATTAATTAGGAGTAGTGAAAGGCAAGAGGGAATATAAACTCAAGGTGCGAAAGTAAACCAAATTTGTGATTTTATAATATCAACTGACAGTGACAGTGACATTTATAGTATTTAATTTAATTGAAGGATTGTCATTAAGTAGGATATACACTAGGTTATTTTAGTCGGCGAGTTTTGGCAAGTAACCAAAAAAAACGGAAAATTTGAATCAAACTAATAACTTTTCTGGTAAACAAACATTTACAAGACAGTAATCAAATAAATTAGTAAAAACAAACGGTATAGTATTAAAAAAATAAAATATTTTGTCCAAAAGGAAGTTTGAAATATGAGCACCGACAGAAACTCGTATCCAAGAAACCTTTAACATTAAACTAAAAGCAGAGAAAGCGAAAGTACAGAGAAGAAAGATGAAAAACGAAACTTCTACTAAATCGGAAGGAAAGATGATGATCTCAAAACTCCAGAAAGCAGCAATTGAAACCAGCCAAAAGGAAATAGTGGACATATTAATCCTAAAAAGCAGAAAAAGGATCTCAGAAGAAGGAAATAATGCTTTCACACATCCATCAACAAAAAAAGTGAAAAATAACAACGCATAGGAGGAAATTGAAACAAACAATAAATTCAAAAGTATAAGCGATAATCAAGAATTAGCCAGAGACACGAATGAAACACAAGCACAACCGCCTGTCCCGGAAGCACAGATGAAAAGGATAAGATCGAATCCGATCCTAATATATGGCAAGGTCGAGATGCAGGCCAAAGTAACTGCCTTCATAAAAAATACAATAAACAAGTTTCACCTTAAAAATACAGCGTATAAAACGCAAGTATATCTTGAGGATGAACAGGACTACAAACAGTGCGTAAACTTTGAGGATGCGAAACTCAATTTCCATACTTATGAAAGCTGAGAAGACGCATGGTTTTGTTCTATACGGATTACAAGAAGATGCAGATATAGAAAAGGTCAAAGTGGATTTGCAAACAGAATACAAAATCTCAGTAACGCAGATGTTCAAGATGAGGACGGTAAAGGACGGTAAAATACTTACAGTATACTGCAATAACTTGGAGGAGACACTATAATAAGTGTCACAGGTGTCAGGCATAGGGACACAAAACAACTAATTTCCAAGCTCCTCCAAGTTGTGTAAACTGTACTGTGGGACATTTTACTAGAGAATGCAAACTTGAAAAAGATCAGAAAACCAGATGTGTTAACTGCCTTGGAAATCACGCGGCAAATAGCACCGAATGTAAAATATACCAAAGCAAAGTCGAGTAACTCGAGGCGAGGGCGAACTACGTATAGCCCGCCTAGCAGATGCGATACGTAGCAGCCCCACTACCACTCAGAAATGTGCAGCAAAGATGACAAGATAATGGAAGAGAGCAGTGACTACAGACCCCCACCCCCAGAGGTGCGAGCAGGAATATCTGCAGTTCCCGATAAACCAACCTAATACCTGCCCCAAGGATCGCTACAGGAAATGGAAACGGTGGAAATATTGGAAATTCGTCAAACTACAGAGCGCATTCCAAAAATTATCAGGCCTGACCGACCTGGATATAATGTTACAATGAGTTAAGATGCTGACAGGTAAGCGTGTGGAGTGCAATACTCTGATGAAAAATTTTAGTTATTCTTTAATTTCTGTCAAGACATCTCGAATAATGTCTATTAAATTCATAGTAGCTTCCTGGAACGCCAATGTTATTGTTAACAAAATCCGCAATTGATAAACTTTTTAACGTGGCATAAAATTGACATTATGCTCCTTAACGAAATGAATTTGACCATACACGATAAGCTCAACGTTCGCAGATACATATCAATAGACAAGGCAGAGATGGCGACTTAGGTGGAGAGGGGTCATACTGTTAAAGTCCGATATTGAACACACACACACGTTTATCCGTACCACTACGATAGAAAACCTAAGTGTAACATTGGACGACAGCACGCACACCACCGCCGTGTATAATAGACCGTCGAATGGCTTCACTGCGGACTGTCTTGACAGATTGGCGAATCGGGGTGGGCGCAACCTGATTATCGGCGACTTTAACGCCAGACATCGAATGTAGAATTGCCATCGCAACAACGCGAACGGCAACACCCTGTTTGACAACGTCAATAACAACGATCTGTGTCTGGAGTTCCTAAATACTCTAACGCAATCCGATTATAATATATCTGCGTGGTATGTCGAGGAACAACGCCGCTGTTGAGCTTATATCATATAGAAATGCGAACTGGTCGGCTTTTCACTAGTTGATCAATGACCGGCTTGACATAAATAGCAATATAAACAATGCCGGTGACCTGGAAAATGCCGTGGACGAATTCACGGACATACTTCATGAGAACAAATGGGGTGTTACTGAAACGATAACTATACACCCGTACAAAGAATAACTTGACGACGCGTATCAGAAAAATGATACGCGACAAATATCGGCTGAGACAGCTTTAGCAGCGAAACAGAGATGTGTTGGCCAAGACGGAGATTTGCAGGCTGCAAACGTAAATTCAGAACTCCATCAATACTGAAAAAATTGATAAAGGGGCAAAAATTACATTCGCTTAATCCTCAAGACGGTTCGTGGTGGAACATAACGGATCGTTTTAAAAACACGAGGCAGGTCATTCCCACCCTGTTGCAAAACAACGCAAACGGCCACCAAACAACGTACATACGAGACGGGCAAAAAGTCAACAATTTAGTTGACCAATTTGAATCCATACACAACTAAAATTACTCTAATAATGCCGATCACGACTTCATTGAAAATACAATTTCCCAAATATACGGTCATGCAGTTCAAATTCCTATGATGCGACAGCAAATTTTAACGACCATAACCACATCCCCCGAGCTATGAAATCTTCTCAAGACGCTCGCAAACAAAAAAGCGAGCAAAAAAACGCCGGGATCGGATATTATCGATCAAAACATACTCAAAAATTTGCCGAAAATGGGTATTGTCTAACTTGCGCACACGTTTCTTGCGCCAAAATTATACAACATATACGTGTCCGACTTTATGCAGTTTCCAAACACCAAGTTTGCGATGTACGCCGACGATATTGCCATGTACTCCCACAACCATCATGCTCAGTCCGCTTGGCAGTTGTTAAAGGCGCACATGGTGAGGGCGACAGAATACTACGCCAAATGGAAGGTGAAGAAGAACGGCGCAAAATCGGAAGCTATTGTTTCTATTAGAAAATTTATGAATAATAAAATTACTACACCTATTTCGATGGGGGCAGCCAAATAGAGGCGAAACAGGAAGTAAAATATTTAGGTGAAACTTTGGATAAAGAACTCTATTTCGGTAAATACGAAAACAAGACGATACGTAAAGCTATTCCCTGTCCAGGAGTCTATATCCGCTGATGGTTAGGAATAGCAGTCTAAACAGGGGTATATTCGACGATAGTGAGATCTGGCCTGACGTATGCTGCGGCGGTCTTGGTGTTCCGCGAGCGCAACGACATTACACAATTGCGGATAAGAAATTCAATACTTCTGAAAAGGCTGATCCGCCGACAACATGCAGCTATTTTAAACACATCAAAGTTCGCAGGATATTGTGGCAAATGAAGTTCCATCCTTACAAAATTACCGTTGTATATTAACTAAGTGTGTTCCAGATTAGACTCATTAGTCGTACGGAAATCTGCTTTGAGCAGTTAGGTTACCCTATCTCACAGTGCTTGATTTCTTCTTATGGGATTTTTGAGGAACAGAGTAAAATAGATCGCGAAGCATCAGAAATTTTAAATTACGTAGATAAAAGAAATATGCGACGATTTCATACGTCGCTTAGAAAAAGTCCATTACAAAAAGATGGGGGGACATTTAAAATATTCAATCTTCAATATATGAAATTCCAGAGCATGTAGATTCGAAACATTTTAGAATTTTTTTTAAAGTTTAAACACTATTTTATTAATGTGATCTTATTAGTCATAGACACCTGGGATTTTCTATCTAATAGAGCCATGATATATCTGATCAATACCAAGCAAAATCCGAATTTGTTATTTGTGCAAAATTATAAACACACAAGATAGAAAAAATTTTATACTAACAGACGTGTACTGTTAATTTTTGTTGAGATTCTCTAATTTATATAACTGAAAATACACAGAAACAGAAATAAACTAAATTAGGAGTTTCTTCATCATATTTATGATAGTGTAAGCATGTTTTAAATAATCTTGCAATATTTCTGCCTTTTACAAAATCTCGATTTGTTTGACTTTATTATTTTAGAAATTTTGCAGAATTTGTTAGAAAAATATTATAATTCTATCAATATTCATAATATTAAAATTTGTGAGAAATCTGATCCTAATTCCGGAATTTTAGACGATATTGCTAGCTTGAATAAATTTGATTTCCTTAAATAGGAAGAAAATTAAATTACTTCATCAGCAACCATTAGTAACAAGAAATATCATTAGTGCAATTAAAATACATGCTGAGTAATCATCCAATTTATCTCCTTAGTTGTTTTAATTTAATTAATAAGATTATCGATTGTCTTCTTGATACACTCTTAAATATTATAATTGTATATAAAAATTAATACAGCCAAAGGATATTACACAATTTTTGTAAAAGCTTAAAATTGAATACGACCTTATTAAAGTCCACTTCAGGAAATGCCATCTGGAAATACATTTAAATGGAAAGTTTCTTGTTCCAGTTCCATTACTTGTAGTTTGCTCAAAGTTATATCGGATCTAGATTGCAATTGTTGTCCCACGGATTGCTATGTTTTCCCACCGGGTCAAAATAATTAAACCTATATTGATTAATGTTTTTGTTGGTTACGAACAACCAACTAGTCAGCTATAGTTTTGTTACTCGTTTACGTTGAATAGGTAAAAGAAAGAGGGACAAACAGTTAACATTTAGTTTGTAGTAATCTGAAAAAAGTAAAATTTAATTCATTTTACTGCATCCTGAATCTACGATATACTGTTTCGAGTCGCTGGTTGATAATACATAAAATGAAAGTATTCGGTAAATAATTATAACACAGTTTACCGAACTTTGACACATATTTTACCAACCGTGATTTAAATCACTTTACTAATTCGGAAGTGTTAGATGTAATTATTTCATTAGATATAATTGTTATTGTTAGCTATTGTGTACTTTTAACTAATTTGTATCATTTTTAATTTCTTATACCTAATATAAAGAAGTATAGTAATCGTGATTTTTCTCGATCTCGAGATTTTGATTGATATATACGTTTTGAACCCTCCTGCATCTATTCTGACTATTTTCCGAATGATGTCTGTCGGTTGTGTGTGTGTGTGTGTGTGTGTGTGTGTGTGTGTGTGTGTGTGTGTGTGTGTGTGTGTGTATGTGTGTGGCCGCGATAACTCAAAAAATTCTAATGGAAGACTTCCCAAATCTTGCAGTTAAGATTTTCAACATTTTAGGTGACACATTAAATTTGATGAATGTGGTACCACCAGAAGAGACATAATGAATGAAAGAAGAAAAAAGGTACAATTTCGGGAAAAAAAATTTAAAAATTTTTTATTGCATTTCTGGACGAATCTCGACGAATCATAATGAAAAAACATAACTATGGAAAAAATCTGTCTACGTGTCTGTAGTATCGTGATAGTAGTCACAGTTCTTGAGATAAAGCTTTTTAAATTTGGTACACGTTCCAAAAGCCAAAGATAATGATAAATTCGGTGATGAGCAAAATTGGCCAACTGAAAAGAGGCCCACGGAACCTAATTTTTGTATTTGTCTTTACAAAGAAATATATCCTTGATGAATGATTATGTCTACTATATCAAGCCAATAAAATATATTTTCTAAGTAGGTACTTCAATAAAGCTGTAGTAAGCTGAAATTTTTGACACATTTGACCTCATAAAATGGGGTTAGGTTAAATTTAGCAGTTTGTCATTTGAAATTTCTAATTTAGTTACAAAAATGTCAATGTCAATAAGAAGAAATTATTAAAATATATAGCATGAATTATTATTGACTGTATCGAACAACGATGATAATTAATTATTTAAAAATTTTAATGAAACATTTCAAGGTACGCTATTAAAATTAAATTGAGGTAAGTGATGAATTAAATAGAATAATTTTTTTAGATAGAATGATACATACTGGTATAAGAAAGTTATGTGCTGGCCACATCGGATATTTTATGAATGAATAAAGACGATTCAATTTATTATTAGTCGAAATTGTTCAACAATTCATTCTCCATTCGTTTTTGTGATTGTATTTAGTTGTTCGTGAGTCCGTATGTTGTCAATGTTATTGTCATACTCGTATTACATAATATTCGGTTATTGACGTACATTTCTAAAAATACCTAAAATGCCTATGTTAACAGAAGTAGAAATAGGCCTTGCAACGATAAACTGGAGAAAAGTAGTAGCTACAACGTACAGCAGATGCTATTAATTGCAATTTTTCAAAAGTGCCAGTGGCTAGAAACTCACATTAGGAGACTGGGTTCTGGACGCCCAAGGAAAATAAATCAAGAAACAGAAACCAGT
The DNA here is from genome assembly GCA_029963845.1 of Rhamnusium bicolor. NCBI lineage: Eukaryota > Metazoa > Arthropoda > Insecta > Coleoptera > Cerambycidae > Rhamnusium > Rhamnusium bicolor. Next base: position 7,177 of record JANEYF010001548.1, read on the forward strand.
TCAATAAAGCCTTACATTATGGATTTTTCTTTGATGTGTTATTTATATTAACATCCTGGCGGAGTTTGGCACATTGCTATTTTACCACCCAAGCAGGACAGATACACAGACATGACAACTCCCAGCGATATTTGCCAGATGCTGTCGTTGAGACTCAAACTCAGAAGAGATAGACAATGTCTATTCGTGTTCTGTCACACAACAATGCTCTAATCAACTGTGCTACTCTCTCTGTATTTTAGAAACGCCACCATACATTCATGCCCTAGCCAGGATTCGAACCCGGGACTACTTAGTCTCAAGTCTATCGTATAAGTACTAAGCCACTGAACTGACTTATTACATGAACAGCTATTATTTATAGTTTTAGTATCTAAAATAATTATACAATAATTATAACTACACAATATGGTGGAGTAATGCGGGGAAGCTTACACTTAAACCCATCTATATGTATTATTTAACATAAATTTATCTTAATTGTCGACACAAGTAGGTGAGATAATAATAATAATAATCGTCTTTATTGAATCAAATAGTGACAGATACAGTACTATTTAATACATGGGTGCATTTTAACCTAAGTGTAAGTGTAAGAGTAGCCTTACACTTAAACCAATTTGCTTTAATCCTATATTTAAAAAAACAATATGGATTTATTTTATGTACAATCAATAAAGACCAAAATTATGCTAGCACTCTAGTAATGATACTAATATGTTACAGACACTTATAGTATTAGATTTACATCTATTCATAGGCACAGAAAAAAAAAAATATATATCTGTACTTTAAATCAATACCATGTTTCCTTATATATTTTGATGTGATGAAACCGAATATAGCCATAAAAATGACGGCTATTGCGTTAATTTTTAGTTACGGGACATTTTTAGCTACAGATATCGTAAAAACCACCTTTTTTAAACAAAAAAATTACAAGTTTGTTAGACAATTTTCTTTGCCTAAATCATCATGATTTACGCTTCAATGGGTACTAAACATGATTTTCACATGAGAATACCCTTTTTTCGCAGCTACCAACTGTCAAACTGCAAATTGTAAAATTCCGAAATTTATAAGAAAAGCTTCTTCCATGTATAAAAGTACAACACGTTTTTGAGGGTGCTAAATATGATTTTGACATCATAATTGCCTTTTTTGGCTGCTGCCAAATGTCAAACTGCCAGTTGTTAAATTCCAAAATTTCAAAAGAAAAATTTTATTTATAAAACTTTATCACTACTTACGTTTTTGAGGGTGCTCAACATGACTGACGGTTATTGTCAAAGTACTAGTGTAATTGCGATAACCAAATCATATTTACTGATTTCGAAAAAAGAAATTAATGAATGTTTTTTGCATATCACTCAAACTATTTATCTAGAATTTCGAATGAGAATTGACAGTATGACAGTTGGCAGCTACCAAAAATGTAATTTTGATGTCTAAATCATATTTAGCACCCTCGAAAATGTTGGTAGTGATATAGTTTACACATAGAAGAAGCTTTTCTTACAAATTTTAGAATTTTACAATTTGCAGTTAGACAGTTGACAACAGCCAAATAGGCTATTTTGATAGCAAAATCACGTTTAGTTCCCATAGAAACGTACATACAATACGATGATTTAGACAAAAAAAATTTGTAACAAAATTGTAATTTCTTTGTTAAAAAAAAGGTGAGTTTTACGCTTTCTGTAGCTAAAAATGTTGCGATAGATCAGGAACAAGAACTAAAATAAGGCTGGAAAGTACAGTACACACTATACCATCCTTGATCTAATTCCTCAGCTACGCTACGCTGACGAGGGGCAATAACTCTGAAACACGTGTCCGTAACTGCATACCCGGTTTTTGGAATATGGCAATAAACCTTTTTTGTTTTATTTTGAACCCCAATAAATCTATCTTGTTTTGTTTGTATATGCCAGGTGAAAACGGGCAGTACACAAAGAGCTCTATATGTCGACTGTCCTCATCGAGGCCCATTTGTAGAACATAAAAAACATGAAGGCACTAATTGAGTACTGTGTATTGTACTTTCCAGCCCTATATTAGTTCTTGTTCCAGATCTATCCCATCTTAAATCCAACTGCTTAGCTACGTTACGCTGATGAGGGGCAATAACTCCAAAACACGTGTCCGTAGCTACCAACTTGTTTTCTTTGGGGATAACCCTCTTTATTTTATTTTGAACCCCAGTAAATCTATCTTGTTTTGTTTGTATATGCTAGATGAAAACGGGCAATACACATGGAGCTCTGTGTGTCGACTGTGCTCATCGAGGTTCAATTTGTGGAATATCGAAACATAGAGGCACTCATTGAGTACTGTGTAGTGTACTTTCCAGCCTTATTTTAGTTCTTGTTCCTGATCTATCCCATCCTAGATCCAATTCCTTAGCTACGCTATGCTGATGAGGGCAATAACTCCGGAACACGTGTTCATAGCTGCATACTTGTTTTTTTTTTGAGATATAGCACTAAATCTTCTTTGTTTTATCTTCTAAATAATGTTTGTAATAACTTGCTTACATGTTCAGAAAATCGTAACTTTTCATCAAGAGTTATCCCTAGGATTTTGGGCTATTCAGAAAAATTTAGACGAGTCTCACGGGTATTCATCACCAACTGAAAATTGTCTTTTACAGTAGAACACTTATTTTCTGAGGAAAAAAGTAGCGCGACACTTTTTCTGCATTCAGTTTTAGATTATGGCCATACGAATAGTCAAGTATTGCTTTAAGATCTTGATTAATTTATTTCGTGGTTGAATTTATATTATTTGGGTTGAAACTGTATAAAAGTTGTGTAACATCAGCGTATGATTACAGTTAAGTATCTTGTACGGTTCTAAAGAGATCTGAAGTGTATCAAGTGAATAATAATAGACCAAGTACAGGTCCTTGCGAAACTCTGGAGATTATTAACTTTGACGGAGACATTTTGTTTGATACAATCACTTCTTGATATCGTTCGTTTAAATAGCAATGGAAGGAATGCTTACATTTTAAATCAAAACCAAAGTAATTTAATTTGTTACATATTGTCATGATCGATTGTATCAAACGGGTTTAAGTGGTCAAGTAATACCAACACAATTGCTATCTGGTTATCAGAATGCCTTATTATATTGTAAGATTGGGTAATGAAGACGTAGTGCTGTGACCAACACGAAATCCAGACTGGTGATTTAGGAACAAGTTATTTTCCATAAAACACTTTGTTAATTTTGAATAAATAATTTTTGCCGAAGCTTAAATGAAACGGAAAGTAGTCTGATTTTAAGGCTTAAAAGATTGTTCGTTTTAGGTAGGAGGCATACAATTGCCCCACGTAATTCTTTAGGAAAATAACCTGCATCTAAACAGCAATTTATTATATGGAAAAGGTGACAGATGATAACCGGAAAACATTTGAAAATAAATTGTGTCGGGGCCACTAGCGTTACAATGTAGCGAATTGTGAATTATAACTGCAATAAATACATCTTTGTAGTCAGCTAAACTGAAATGTAACTACTACGGGGATGTTTGTTAGTTTGATAGTATGCTAATCATTACAATCGATAGTTTTGCTAAAAACAGAGACAAAACTCTCTTTAATTTCGAGAAGATCTTGTAAAGATTAATTTTATCTTAATACTGTGTGATTATCTGCTCCAATGTACACCAAAGCTGTTTTTCATTATTTTAATTTGCCATGATATTTAGATATGCCTTTTCTCGTCTCACTGATGCTAGTGAAAAATTACGTAACTTCTTGTGTGCAATCCAATAATATAAATTATTAATAATATACTTTTATTCTAGTGTTTTGCTAAATGTTCAGCGTTCATCTAATTTTTGACATTACAAGATTCACCCGTCAAAAGTATAAAGTAAGATATTGTCTATTTTGTATTGTGTATGATTTTTGCACATAAAAATATTGATGTGTTCGCACAGGAGCTGATACCACTTATATTTGCAAAATGACTATCTGAGATACAGTCTTTAATTATTACTATAAAGAATTCTGTTGCGAATTAAACTTAAATTTTAAATTACCCGCGAGAAAACTGTCTCTTTCACCCCACTCCTCGCTTAAGACAATAACGCGGGAAATTGAGTAGTTGGCGTTGTGCTGTCAAGTAGAAGTGCCACGTTTTTATGCATAACATTTTTATCTTGTTGAAAGTGGTGAAACCCCTTTTGTTGAGGAATCTGATTATTGTGAACAAGATATTGTTGCTGGTCGCATTGTTTGTATAACTGCCTCCCCGCATGCCTTGCTGAGGAAACCATAGGTTGGATGCAATTTCTGCAAGTGAGTGGATCCGTGTTGGGAGACAGGTCGAAAATTAAATTGTTTCACTTTTGCAATGAAATGCACGAAATAGCAACAAATTCCTTTAAAAAAATAATATTCATCGATGTCAAAAAAAATATATTCAAAGTAACTTGTTTTATTTTTAATATTTCCAATAACCGTGAATAACGTTACATACTCTGTTCATTTTGTATTACAGGATGCCATAAACAACTTAAATAAACTTCCACATTATGCTCCTTTCATAAAAATATAATAGAATAAAGTGCAGCCTTCAATAACTCTTATAAAACATGTGATGCTTTTGTGATTTTTGACGGCATGTCTACACTTCAGCTTTATTTATGGACAGTACATATAAATCAATCAAATGTAGTAGCTGTTAACCAATGCATTACATCATGTTTCAAAAACATTTAATAGTGATGGCATGTAAAATATTGGCTTCCGAACAAAAGATAAAAATTGATTACTGCAATTTGACATTAAACTTTGTTCAAACTACTTTTCAGATTGCATAGAACCATTAAATTTGTCGCTGTCAATATGCCAATTTATTTACGTAGTCAAAGACATAATGGACTTTAATGGGCCGCCGTACTACATTTAAAAACAATAAAACCGAATTATAGCTTTTAAAACAAAATTGTTAATAAAAACTGGATCAGATAATGAAGAAATTAAAGTATTAATTAATATATTCACAACATGTATCTAATTAAAATATTATAGGAATAATATTTTTAATTTTCCAATACCTACATAAATTGCAGCCTAATTTCCAGTAAACGAATAATAAAAATTAAGAAACATACTTAGATTTATAAGGTGGCAAATTAAGAGTAATTAGATGTATATTACAATAGATTTATATTTCCGGTTTAAATGAAAATGACGTCACACTTGTTTATTTATTCAAAATTCATAAATGTTTTCAGAGAGTAGTAGATTTTCGTATTTTTATAGCAAACTTCTGATTTTCTATTTTGCGCCATCTAGAATATTTATTCCGTTGGATACTATTTCAACTTTATTAACTAGTTATTTTATACAGCTAGAAAACCTAGATTGTTGCAAACATTTTTCCCCAATGACAAGAATATAAGATTAGAATTTTGTCAAATAATTTTGGAGAGATACAGACACGATCATGAAATTTTTAGACGCATTTTTTGGTCTGATGAGGCGTTCTTTACAACTGCGGGCATATGTAAGAGAAACAATAATCATTACTGGGCAACAGAAAATCTTCATATAGTCGAAGAAACACAGTTTCAAGGACGTCGAAATTTGAACGTGTGCGTATTCATAATCAAATAATGTACGCATTTTTTGATGGACATATGAAAGGTGAAAAATATTTGCACATTTTAAGAGAAAATGCTGAAAATTACCTAGAATATATTCCATTGAACGAAGTGTTCGATATAATTTGGCAGCAAGATGGTGCACCTTGTCACAACATACTACAGGTAGCAAATTACCTGAACCAACATTCGACGAATAGATAGGCAGGAATAGACCAATAAGATGGCCACCAAGTAGTCCCGATTTGACTTCACTCGATTTTTTATGGGGCTATGTAAAAGTTGAAGCTTATGAACAAAGATCCAATAACATCGATGATCTATGAGAAAGAAATTTCGCTGTGATTAATAATATAAATAACAGCACTATCCTTGAACACGTCGGTAGAAATATTTATAAAAGAATTAATCTATACTTTCAAACTGATGGATCACACATAGAAAAATTATTTTAACTTTTAATTTCGCTTAATATTTATGTTTGTGTAATATTCTCTGTATTGTAGTATAAGGAATACCTATATCTCTTGACGCATCTCTGATGGACCTTTTGAGATCTTCTTGAAAAATATAATAAGACTTGTAACTCTCGGTCCTCATTAATATTTCTTAATTTTTTTCTCTTCGTCAGAAATCCACAATTTGCCATTTAATTTCACACGTTTTTGAATATATTTTTGTTAGGAACTGGACGATCTGGATATCCGTTTATGTTTATCTGTTGATTTAATTGGCTATTTATGAAACATTTTTTCCTTTTACCTAATTCTGTTTTTTTTACATGTAACAATCCGCTTATCAAGTGTGCATTAACTCAATTAGCATTGGTATTAAAAAAACTACTGTAAAACATTAAAAGTCGGTTAATTTTCCATTGACCAATCATCGAATAATAATAATTTGACATATCCGCAATAGGTAATTGTCTCAATAAATATCAAACACTACTTAAGTTCAATTGTTCTGCAGACGATTTTATGTAATAAAAAAAATGATTATTTAATTATTTACGCAATATCATCAAAACTAATAAAGGCAAATATGTAAAAGTATATATTTTTGAAATCAGAAGAAAACAGCGAATCTGTTTCATTAAAAATAGTTTATATTCGTATCTCTTCCAATGTCGGAGATGTATATACTAAAATCTTTGAGAAAACTCTATAATTTGGTTTTGAAATTTTGAAATCCGTTCATAACTGACGAAGTTAGAGGGGGGTAAATTTATGGTGAATCACTCTGTACAATGTTTATATTCGAACTTATCGAAATTCTGTGGCTACATCGCGAAGTTGTGCAAAGTTGTATCCCGAAAGAAGACAGTCAACCAAAATGGAATACAACATATATAGAATCATTTGCATAAGTTTGTTACTTTAGAAAAGTAAGAAATCGTCCAATTATTGAAGCCACAATTGAAGCAAATTCACATAAATCTGGAATCATCACAAAGGAAAATTGTTTTGGAATGCAACATCAAAATTTGGCGTTCAACAGATTCTGAACAAAACACAAGTATCATGATATCAACTTCAAACCGGTATAAAAATTGCATCTAGGAAACGACCAAAGAAGACTGAAATTTTGTCATTGGTGTCATGATTAACTGGGGGAATACCCTGATTTTCCTGCTAATATACTAGTCAGACGAAACCTCATTTACGAACAGCAGAATGTTTAATAGAAGGAATAGGCATTTTTATGCCGTTGAAAATCCCACTTAATACAGGAAGTAAGGCTGCAAATTCTTTTTCCGTTGGTTGGTGTCGCATTTTGCACAATCAGTTACTAGATCCTTACTTAAGAAATGCTAGACAATTTACCTCACATAAAATTTAGAAATTTAAGATGGTTTCAACATGATAGAGCCGGTACTCAAATGTTCCAGGCTATTAAAATGGCCAGTCTTATGTCTTTTTCTTCAAAATGTCTTTGAAGAAATGCTAGACAATTTACCTCACATAAAATTAAGAAATTTAAGATGGTTTCAACATGATAGAGCCGGTAATCAAATGATAGAATTGACAGTATTTGGACGACCGGTTTTCATATTCTTGGATAAGAACCAATGGTCCTGTACGCTGGGCACCACGATCTCCCTTGTCTCTTCAATTATTTTTTGTGAGATTTCGGGAAATGTAGTCTTTGATAGACCAATCCGGAATGCGGAACACTTACAAGCAATGATTTCAGAGGTGTTCCAGTCCATTATACCTATAAACGTTCGAAATACATAGAGCATTGCTCTACATTAAGCACAAGAGGGGATGTCTTGACAATTTATGTAGTATTAGTAAGTTACTTGTTAATAATAAATTATTGTTTTAATAATTTGACATTTTTTAAAGAAATTTAAGTAACTTTGTTCTGAAATTACTACATTATTCTATATTCAAAACCTTTCAGTCATTTTTACTACTGAGCAACACATAATATACATTTGATTTCGTAACAATGACATATTTGTTTTATTTAATATTCAATTGTTTTTGTGTTTACATATTCAGGTTCCTAGAAAAACCTATAATATCAGTTTTAGAATTTTTTTTCGAGTTTGTAAATAAAGTTAAAATATAAAATGGCACAATTAAAATGATCAATTCGGTATTAATCTGCGGCATGTTAATACCATAAGAGTGGGTGTTAATCTTTATAGGACCAAACCGAGTGCAAATATCTTCATTTTTTTATTTTTTTGTACAGTTGTTTTGTGAGTAACTACAATTTCGGTAGCTGCTTTTTATTCCTTTAAACATAATTTCAAAAAATATTAGCCTTATCTTTATATGAATTCCTGATTTGGAAAAGGTCCTCTGACTAAATCTGAAAATATTTATATAACCAACGTGACATAATTTCCCTGTACACCGGAGATAGGAAATGATTGTGATAAAACGAAGTTTTCTTAATTTCTCAACTTATGTTTCTGAGCAAATATTTCCAAAACCTTTCTGGAAATATTTTGGTTTTTTCAATATCTGCATTAGATGTTTAACTCTTTTTCCTTTTTTATCAATTAAAATTGAATTCTCGAAAAAAGCGTAGGTAATTTTTGTTTTAGATTTTTTTCTAGCTAAAGAATAAAGATAGAAATCGAATGAGTCACCTAAAATGATCATCCTGTAGATAATAATAATCTAAACCTAACCCTTTCTATATTCTTAATATACGAAAGGATATAACTATAATTTTACAGAAAACCTCCTGTATCCACACTTTCAGTTCACTATTCCGGTGCACATATTTTAAAATTATTTTAATGAAATTTGTAATATTGAAAACCCAATATAAATATCAACATAAAATACATAATTTTAATAAGAACTGCTCGGCTTTCGTCGCGATATTAATATTCTAACAAAGCAATTTCACTATATTCCTTTTAAATAAAATTCAAATCAAAGGCTTTATTTGTACAGCGCGAAAAAGTTTTGAAAGTAAGTTGAGTTGTTTATGGGGTCTTGAGGCATATTCAATTCCGCATATTGTCTTAAGGCAACTTTGAATAAAGATTTCGCTTTTAATTATGCTCCAACAGAATGTTATTCTGCACAATTGCTGAACGAATTCAATGGAATATGAATTAAAGGTAAAAGCAGCAAAATTATATTCAACTGCAGCAAAGCGAAGCTAAGAGCTTTTTTTGTGTATTGAAATATGCGGATTCATAGGTGGAAAATGGTATACTGTTGAATAAATAAAGTAAATGCAATTACAGGGTGACAGCAACGTTCAGTTAAAAATCACACATAATTTATAGTTAAAATTCTCCTGTAGCACACTACAGAAGAAACTACTATTCTTAACGCTATGACAGATACTGAGCAATTTTTGACCGACCAAAACTAATCACTTGTGTTTTTAGAAAATGAAAAGTTTCTGAGAAAAATGTTAACATGGTATAATTTCATTAATTTTTAGATTCTAGACACAGAATGCAGATGGCTATGCAACCATCATTGCTACAGTGGACAGACGTTTTTGGTCTGGTGGGACATAACGGCTAAAATCGCATTATCTAAAAACCATTTTTTGTTTATGTGTGATATCACCAACCTTACCTCTTTTTCTTGGATATACATGATTTATATTACTACTAAGAGTTACGATTAATACCCATCATATTGGGGTTTTTAACCACATGTCATTCTTGATAAAAGAACATATAAATTGTATTGAACTCGTATTAAATGACGAGAAAGTTTGTATCTGTTGAATAAAAGTTAAGGGTCTATATCAGATGCAAGTGAAATATAGTCTCGATTTTACCACACCCCGCGCAGGCCACGGTGCATATATACAGCCAAACCGAAATTATCGCGGCGAATGTCGAAGGTGGCCGATGTTCTAGTTACAGAACGGCAGAGTGGAACATTTCAGATCGCGAGATGTTAAATTATCAGAGGCGGAGTACTAGAGGTTTCGTACAACATAAACCGACGAAAATGTTGTGTTGCGTCAAGCTTATAAGCTAAGCAGTAGCTAACCTTACCCTTCATGCGTCCTTGTCCTGCAATTAATATGTAAAAACAATAAAACAAACCCGAAATTATTTTATTTACTTTGTTTAAAAATAGCTAAAGAACTAAACAACAAAACAATTAAATCGTTAATCTACAAAAAAAATTTCCATTTTACCGTTTCTTATTAATGCATAGTATTATTTTAAAAATTTTTCCTATAAAATGGAAGTATCAATGTGTGTCATATCATTCAACGCAGAATGGAAAAGGCGATGAAATAATATGATATTTGTGTTATTTTAAATTTAAACTCCAATATTTTTATCAAATATGAAAGATTATGATGATGTTACATATATTGCTGAATTCAGAAAGAAATTTTTTAAATTAAGCTGAATATACAGGATATATCATTTAGAATAAAAAAATTAAGGCAATTTCCGGTCAAACCGGAAGTAAAAGATATGTATGTGACGCGCATATTTAATCAGTATTCGGAATGTCGTATGTCCATTTCCGCATATTAATACGGGGTGTAATTTTTTATTTTTCAAGTTTTTCGGCGTTTTCTTTTTATTTGACATTCAATTGTTTTTAATTTTCGGATTCCTTGGAAAAAAAGCACATAAGTATAATTTTTGAAGTTTTTTCCTAAGTTAATAATACAGCAGAAAAATCGAGTAAGGTGCACTTAAAATGATCACCCTGTACATGAGATTATTGCGCTTAAAATAAATCAAAAATAAAAATTATCATATTCACCTTTCATTGAGCCTTTCATTCTCCATATCAAAATTTAGAGACGGCAAAATGGGAAAACTTTCATTTATATTAGTCTCTCTACAGAAATTACCGGAAATAAAAAGAAAATTATTACTTTTATTAATTTACGAAAAAAATTCAATTTTCAGTAGTACTTTTTATATTTTCTTTTTGGGCTAATGTTCGATTTTTCGGTTTTCTGCTAGGGTATTTACGCTTATGATATGTTATTTTTCCCATTGTTCTTTCACTGCACTAATAATCACTTTCAATAACACGTCTACTTAGGTGTACACTTGATTTCCAAAAAAAACTGGTACAACTCTTGTAATCGAAAATCTTAATAATTTAGTTGTGTGCATATGTCTGTAAATAGGGCTGGCCAGGCATGTCGAGAGGGGGGTGGAGAAGAAGTGGTTTACCCGGGACCTGGGTTTTTTGGAGGAGATCGGTTTTCTTTGTGTTTTTAAACTTATTAAACCTTTCTCTTTTATTTTATTCAAATGGAATTTTAAAAAATAATTAGAAAATAACTTTTTCAAAACATTTTGAAGCCTGCCATATTATTGTTTAAAAAAAATTATATTTGTTACGGATAATTCTACTAATGGTTGTAATTAAAATACTAACTGAATAATGATAATTCTATTTTTAAAATAAGAATACAAAAATACCACTTGAGATTAAAAAAATGTAAACAATGCAAACTGAACATAAAAAATACAATAAAAAAATTAAATAAATGAACTTCAATAACGTAATACAGAATTAACTAATATTTTGTCATTGTTCCATTAGCGTCTAAAACTGCCTGAAGTCTTGCAGGCATGGACAAAATCAGATTTCTTGCAAGGTCAACTTCTTGCGACAAGTTCTCCCAAGCGTCTTCAATTATCCCTTCCAATTCTTGGGCATTATTTGGATGGCTATTTAATTTTCTTATATGTTTCACCATTAGTCCCCATACATTTTCAATTAGATTTAAATCCGGACTTTTAGATGGCCACGGTAACAACTCTATGTTTCTATTAAGAAACCATTGCCTGACACGATGGGCCGTATGTATGAAGCAGTTGTCTTGTTGGAAAATAAAATTATTTTCCGGAAATACCTCTATTATTGACGGCAACATAATATTGTCTAATATTTTAATATATTTAATGGAATTGAGATGACCACCACTGTTCCAACACACACCTAACCCATTTAGGCTCATCCAAGCCCAGTCATTGACTGAAAGCCTTCCTAATATTTGTGGATCGAAAGTATGTTTTTTGTCGTATCTAGTGGAAGGAGGCCTATATACGCGAACATGTCCATCGTTACAGGATTTAAAAACCTTTTCGTCAGAAAAGACAACTTGTCCCCAGAAGTTTTCATCATCGATTATATAGTTCAGTGCAAAAATAATCCTACCCTGCTCTTTTCTTCTGAAAGTTTGTATTTTTTAGCCGCTGAACAATTCTTCAAGTCGCTTTGTAGTTTTATTCTTCTGCAAGCAGTAGATACCGAAGCAGGGAAATTTGTCTCTGAAATTGCATATACTGCAGTCTGAAAAGGGTTTTCTATCAGGTAATTTATAAGATTTTCATCTTCTTGATTATTGCTCTTTCTGGGCCTACCGGAACCAACTTTACGGGATACTGTTTGGTTGGTTTCCCAATGTTTTTTAACACTCATTATCGTGGTTTTACTCACATTGTGTTCAGCAGCAAGTCTTCTTATGGACCAACCATCTTCAATTTTAGAAACAATTCGAAATTTTTGAATATCTGTTAGATGTCGAACCATTTTTAATAATGACGCCACTGATTAACGTCAAAGTGACATTTGTAAGATTATTAATATCAATCAAAGAACGAATGATTTACATAGCTAAAAGAAAGTGTACCAGTTTTTATTGGAAATCAAGTGTACCCACTTTATAACAAATAAGTAAATTTGAGATATCTCTAGAATACACACGCCACTGTTGTTTACGAAATCGCAACGTGGTTCCTAAGTACCCGATTCCCCCTCCTGCAAACGAGTCCAGTGTATGCAATGCATCCGTGTTTCCGAAATATCATCGAGATGGCAGCTATTATCGGAATACAGATATGCAGTTTTTAGTTTTCTATTAAATTTATTTGAAACTAATCCAAGAGTTGGGTCACATGAATATAAACGTTACAAACAGTGACTAATGTCGGAATGTTAAAAAATTTGGATACAAAATATTTAAAATGCATGCGAAAATTTTTTGACGACTCTAAAAAAAAAAATTGCATTCCGACATTTTATACATATTTTTGAAAAATCTTGTAAAAATCGCATTCAAATCGGATAAGTTTTAAACGAGATATTCGAGAATTATGATTTAATAGGGTATATAAGACTCTTAAGTCCGTACTTTAGTTTCCTTTTTATTTGCTACACGGCCACGAACATATTACGTATGAATGTAAATAAAAAATAGAATAAGTGCAAAATATTTATTGTAAGATAACATAAAAATAAAAATCGGTTAATTAATTAATTTATGCCATATGCCGTAGTTCAAAATAATATCCTGAGCACAAGGAAGCTTTTCAGGGCACGTTCTACAACGAGAACATGAATCCTTACATTTATTGTCTTTGATTCAATGCCTGTACCCCAGAAAATATTTTTCCTAGCAGCAGAGTCCTTTGGGCAAGGTATCAATTCTTGAAAATATTAATTTTCTAGGTGTCTGACTAAATTAAACGTGACAGGTTTTATTGATGCTCTTGCTGAATTACTTATGAGAATTCGAGCGTCATTTATTGCAGGATCTACCAATTAATGACTTTATCAGTATTTATCTAAATTTGATGAACTGCAAGTTTTTCCCCGTTAATTTTTTATACATGAAATAAAAGTTCCATAGTGACATATCTTAATTAATGGAACATGACTTGTTTATACCAAAATTTCATTTTTCGTGGACATGAATAATATGAAACTATCTGATCTGCCCAATCAATTCCTGACATGTAATCGTTATATTGAATTATTTCCAAGGGTGTCATTTTTTTCCTAGCCATTGCTGTCGTTATATCTATCACATCCCTCGACACATATATATCTTTCCTTTGTGGTTCCAAATGTGTTCATTCCTTTGTATCTTCTTTTTGGTTACAGCGACTGGATTGTCTTTCCTATTGGCTTTAATTGTTCCGGTAACACATTTTTTTCTTGTAACAAACGATTTGAAAATGCCACGCTATTATAGTAATTTTCCATGAATATATGATGTTCTTTGCTTATATACGGCTTCAACAATCGAAGGACCAACGAATTAATTACATACATATTTTTATCTAGACCCTTTTTACGTTGTCCTTTGTATATTTCAATACCATCGCTGGTACATAATTCGTAAAACTTAATCCAGTATTTTGCCTTTTTTTATTCCTCATATACTTTCCAAATAATAGTCTACCATAAAATAGAAGAAGAGATTCTTCTAACGATAAACACTTTGGTGGCGAATAATATTTTTGAAATGTGGTATTGCAGTGTTGTAATAGTTTTCAAATTTTCTGTAAACGATTTCCTGAAATAGTAACTTGTATATGACAGAAAAATACCGCAATATCTGTCTACCATCTACCGCTCATCGTAGCAGAAAAGATAGCATGATAAATTAAGGGATCAACACTAAACATTTTTCGAATATTCGTAGCCTTCATTTGTCCTAGAAGTAAACAGAGTCCAATGAATTATTCCATTCTCTAAAATTTAGACTTCTCGAACGTCTTGTTTTTGAATGTTCTTCTGGTGTAATTGTATTACTATAGACATTGGTGCTTTCAATAAGAAGTTTTGGAATATGCTCATTCCAAACCTGCTCGAATATTTCAACGGATGATGAATTTTCATTGCTTTGTACTTTTACACTTTTACATCAAATTCAAATTCGTTAATGGTAACTATGTCACGCAACCAATCTTTGTCGTTAGCATTTACAGAAACATGGTTACTTTCAACATCACTGGCATCTTTAAAGTTGGTTGACATTTTCATCCTTGACGCGGTCTCATTTTGTCATTGTCCTAGAGGTATCGAGTGGTAGGATTTGAGCGGTGCCAATAACGTGAAGAAGAATGGAATTGGATAATGTTCAATGATGAGTTCGGATTCTGATGGTGGATGTACAATGAGCGCAGAAGAGTTCACCGTTGTCGGAAAAGGTAGTCAGATATTCAGTTTGTATGGAACGGTAGAGATTACTTCTCACCGAGGGGTGTAACAACATATGGAAGATCTCTTCTTAGAAAGAATTCGGCTCGTTACACAAGTGATGTGATTGCTCATGATTTCTACTGTTTGCTCGCACCAGAATCATTAAAAGGTCTTAGTGTTCCGCTATTCATTTTATACGTGTTCATCGGAAAATCAAACAAAATAAATCTCTAAACACATTTGGTTGGTTGAGGTTGATGGTTGAATTTTTGTTTTAGAATAAGAAAATATTAAATAGTGCTAATATTCTGGCAGTATATTTCATGTTATATGACCAGTTTTTTATCGAGTTAAAGCAATTCATGTAGTAAATATCTTTGCACTGTTTGGTAAATTACATTTATTTTCTTATACATAAAGGTAAGAGGTTATATCATTGTTACTGTTCTTGTTGGTGGAACAATACCTAATTAAACAGTTTGCTTTATATTTTATTAATCCTGTTTTATACTAAATTAACTCTGTACTAATTACAGAATAAGGTTTTATTGTAGCAACTTTTCAGAATATTAACATTATTTTTGTTAAGTTCTCGTTTGACGTTGCCTCCTCATTATCCTGTAGAATCAAAGCCTAAGTCGATTTTATGTAGCATACAGCGTAGGTTGAAAAGGCTATTTCATAAATTTAATTGAGCTCTACATTTTTCTGTGTACGTATTTTCTTTTCTATAATTTGTAAATTTTGTTTATGCACAAATGTTACGGTACAGTTAACATTTTTAATTAACGCGACGTGGAAAATCCTCCATTTCTAAAGCTTTCATAATATAAAAATACACATTTTTAAATACGGAAATAGTGAAACTATGGTAAAAACCTGCCTTTCTTAAGTTTTAGACGCCTGCGCTTTTTTATCACTTTGTTCAGTAGCTAGGTTTTTCAACAGGCGCTGTCATCATTTCAACAAAAATTCCTTAAAAACGATGCGAAATAAACTCAATTTTTAAAGAATATTTTTTTTTCTCTTATGTTTTTTTTTTAGATATTTTACTGGAATATGTTCATCTCTGTCAATTTGAATCTATTTTACGGAATATTTTAAGTATAGATTTGTATTAAAATTTGGTTATGTGAGAAATGTATGTCACAATTAAAACTATTAATTACATACTTATTTTTCTAAATTTAGTATCTTATATTTCTGTAGTAATTTATACAGAGTGATTCTAAAAAAAAAATTGCAAAATTGAATTTAAATTGTATACAGAAAAAATACATGTTTTTTTATTTTCATTTTTACGGAGTTTTTGTGAGGTAGAAAGGGAATAAAAACAAGTTTAGAGGAACATGCATGTCAAAAGATTATTAAAAGATGCTTTAAAGATTAGAAAACCAAAATGAGTGACATGCGGAAAAAGACTTTCGGTATTTTGTTAACATTAGAAGAACGCCTAAAGTATCAATGCGACAACTTATGAATAACGATGGAAACCCCAAATCTGTCAAAATCTTCTGAAAAAGGAAAAATTCCATCCTTTTCTAAGGTGTATTTAGTACAGGAACCAAACGAGTATAGTCTCGACAAAAAATTACAATTATACAAATTATGTAAATGGTAATCCAGCATAGGTGCCGATATTGGTCTATTTATTTCCTAATGGGAATAATTTGATACAAAATGGTATGAGAATTCAGCAAAATGGTGCCACCTCACTGAGGGTTCAAGTGAGGGAATCTTTAAATCAGCTGTTTCCTGATAGGCGGATCGGCAGATGAGGATCCATAGATTGGCCTGTTAGGTCTCCCAATCTAACATTCCTGGGTTTCTGTTCTGGGGATATCTCAAAAGTAAGGTGTATAGAAACAGGTCAGAAATTTTGGAAGATTCGAAAGATCGAATGAGAGCCGGGATGGAGCAAACACTACATAGCACAGGATAAAAATCTCAACCGTAGATGAGAAAAGTAGGAAAACTCACTGCTATAATAATAAGTGCAGAAATCATTTGACCTTGTTTCGTTATTTCCATCCTGCTAAATTAGATTTTATTGTCTAAAATTAAAATATACAAATCAGAATAAGTCAGGATTCGAAACAAGCTCATCAAATTGATTAGTTTTATGAAAAGAAAAGAAGGAGAACAATTTACTGGAATATTATATTGAAATTATTTATTAGGCTAAGAGCTAAATGTATTTAGCAATTTCGTATTATCCTCAGCAAATTATTTTCCGTTTCTGGATAAAAAAAGTTTCTTTACCATACTTGCAATTAACCAAAGTCATTCTGTAAAATATAAGAACTTTCGACTAATAAGAGTATAGGAGATGGTGCCGGCGTCTTACAGTTTATAGCGAATTCAAATCACTTCTTAAAGAAAAAAATATTTTGCCATATGCTCATTTTATTTATTTTAAACATGTAGGACTTTCTTCTTCCCAATCACACCATACAGTTAATCTTCTGTAAAGCATACATCGGGACTTGTAGCAATAACTGTGTCAAATGCCATTTAATTTCGTAATCAGTATATGTATATTAAATTTGTATTTGTGTGTAATTACATATTTTATCTTGGCGTTAACTCTCATAAAAACACAATATTTAATTAGACAAATAAACTCTATTGTATATGGCTCTCCATATTATAATGTACAGTACATCCATGGCATATAAAAATAAACTGAATATTTTCTTGGCAACAGCTAAAATATATTTATCTGCAATGTGCAGGTAACAATTTTGTCTAATAATTTATCAGTTAGTAATTGGAAAAGGAACAAAAGTTGGCGTCTTCCATATAGACTTCGCACTTCAGTCCTTTGAAACACAATCCTTTGATTACAAATTTGTTTTATTCACAATCATGTTTAATTCAGGAGAGAGACCATTTTAAAGTTTACGTCTGTATGAAACGAATTTATCCTACCGTTAACAAGATAGCTAATAATATTTTTGAGCATACGATGAAATTAAAGTTATTTTACCTTTATAGTACATTGTAATTGCATACACATATTGTTACACCACTGGACTTTGTAGACTGAATAGATAACACTGGAATTTTACTAGAACGGCCGGAAATGCTCTGGAATGTTCTAGGGTGCGTGAATAGATGTATAAATAAGACGCACGGTGGGCCAAACACAGTCTTAAGTTGAAAGTGAATGAGTAAAGAAGAAATAAGATAGAGACTTAAAAGTGTTTAATTGTGATTATAGTTAAGACAGTCATTAATCTATTATTGTTAATTATTAATTAGTCAATAAAGTAGTAAGTGTTATCTGGACTTTCAATCAAGGTATCTACTAATATGTGTTTATTGGGACAGCAAACACGAGACAATATTTAGTGACAGACAAAGAAATATGGAAATGAATTAAATAATAAAGACTTAGAGCATTTAACAACAACTTACATGCTATGTAAGCACCTAAAATACATTAAACTTGTAAAAACATATATAAAACATTTGACTATATGACTTAAAACTTAAGGTGTGTGTTATTATGAAACATCACTAGGATTATTGGTGTTATAAATTTAAAATAAAACAGATATTAAGTGCGGTAGGGAGGGAAAGGTGGTTTGGAAGGACCTTTCGAGAGAAATGCTAATGTCGATCGTAGAAGCATAATCCGTATACCAAAATGACGTGATGGGGAATGTTGCAACGAGGATAAAACAAGGAAGCCAATGCAAATATGTTAAGGGAGCATAAAGATGTTTTAGAACAACTTGCAAATACAATTAAATATGCGTGGTTCAAAAAATTACTTGACATATAAAACAATAACAGTAATTAGGGAAACAAAATAGTCAAATATTCAAAATAATAATAAAAAAGATAAATAAAATCTTACTTTTCGTCTGATATTTTAAATTTTTTATTCAGACCACCAAATTGATAAAACATAAAATAGGACCTTAAATGTATTGGGGAAATTAATATATAATAATACCTTTGGCATTTCATTAAACCAGGTAATCTCCAGAATGTGTGTAAATTGAAATGTTATATAAATTATAAGTTTTAATGAATATTTCAAAAGAAATTGATGTACTCTAACTCTACAAACGTACTATATTTGTTACTGATATACCGATAATGAACTTATATTTAGCATAGTGTCCTAAAATAATACTTTGTTCTGATCTTGACGGAATATCTGCTTAACCTATAAAAAATATTCACTGTTTGATACTAAAATCTTTATTAAATGTTATTAACCTAATTTTTGCAACATCCAAAATACCTTCATATTTGAAAGTTTCCGTTGGTTCTTCTGTGTACAAAAAAGTAGTCTCCAATTTAACAAATTACAGACCAATAATACTAGTTTTGTTAAAATATTTGAAAAATTTTTAAATAATGCTTGTAAATTTTTCACAAAGACAAAATATACTTTGAGAAAAGCAGTATAGCTTTAGAAACAATAAAACTACTAAGTACGCGGTATATGACTCTACATGTGAAGACAAGTCCTAATAAAAAAAAAAAAGAGTTTCGCAGTTTATATATGCTGGGCAAGAGCCTTTAAGATTTGACGCATTAGAACATTATTTAATAGATTAAAACAGGCCGGCATTGGAGGAGATGCATTGAGGCTATATGAGAACTATTTAACGCAAGGAAAACAAAAAGTGAAAATATATGAAACAATAAGCAGCTTTCAAATTGTCTCTATGGGTGTACTATAGGATACTGTATCAGGATCTGTGCTCGTTCTCTTAATATCAATGGAATAGGAAATATATTAAAAAAATTTATTCATACGTGGAGGACACCTCTATATTATTTGCATGGGAAAATTGGACCGAGACATACGAGAAAGTAGAAAAATGTACCCCGGATTAATACAAAACTGGTCAGATTTTAGTTTTTCTTATTAAGTTTAAATATCAAAAAAATAAATTCAATGACAAATCAACTTAGCACAAATAAAAAAAGAATCATAAAAACCACTGCAATATCAATTGCAAATGTCCAGAAAAAAATAAAATCCACT
Source organism: Rhamnusium bicolor (assembly GCA_029963845.1). Lineage (NCBI taxonomy): Eukaryota > Metazoa > Arthropoda > Insecta > Coleoptera > Cerambycidae > Rhamnusium > Rhamnusium bicolor. The sequence continues at coordinate 27,221 of JANEYF010001548.1, forward strand.
AAATATTTAGGAATACAATTAATATCGATAATTACTTGAGGTGGAATAATCACAATAATTTCATTGTAACAAAAATAGTTAATTTCCGTACAAATTCTATCAGTTGAGAGATATTTTAAATATCAAGTTAATACTGCTATACAATGCGTGTTGAGTCTATACCAGGCACTGCAACAGTGAGTTGAGGTGGGTTATACTATAACTCATTGTATCATCTTCATATTGAAGAGAATACCTTAACAGAAACATTCAATCTGGAGCCCTGTTTACTCTCATAATACGGTTTAAAAGAACAAAATTTCCATGCCGTCAAATTCATTTGGATTAAAATAATCAATATTAATTAAAAAATAATCTCTTTATTTTAACCATGTAATCAAATTAAGTTAATGGAACAGATTCAGTACCATCTAAACGTCACTGAAACTTTATAACGGTGGAATTTTGTTGCTTTAAATGTATTATGAGATAATAGGAGTGACACACGGATCCATCTATTTTTAAAACCAGGCTCAAGATTGAATGTTTCAATTAATTAAGATATTTCTTTATTATGAAGGAAATGCTCTCTAGCATTATTATTTCCGAATGGTTTTTTGTTGCGTCATACTGTATAATCAAAACTACCGGCGCATTCGCCATATTTATAAAAACCAAATTGGCTGCAAATGAGTAAATTTGGCGAATGCGTCAGTTATAATGAACCTTTATACGAGTGGTGTAATAGTGTGTCCGACTTCTAGGATAGCTAGAAATTTAATTAAAAACATGAGTAAACTAGATAAAAAGTCTATAATTGGATATTATTTTAGAATATATAGGGCGCAAGGCGAGTCAAGACGATTCTACAGGGTCAAGAGTGCCTCTTCTTAAATATAATACCATGTATTATATCAGTACATTTTGAAGCCCCTTCCTAGTCTTCTTCCACTCCTATACCATTATTGACTATCTCCCAATCACTTGGATGTAATGATTTTTTTTTTTGAAATAATGCCATCTGCAGATGCATATTAAAAAAATCAGTACAATCATAATTAAGGATTTTAGGAAAAAAAATATTAATGCCAGTTATGAGACATCAGTGGGATGTTTCTGAATCATTTCCAGTTCCTAAAAGTATACAGGGTGTCCAAAATGATTTTCAATTTAGAACTTTTATGGAATTTTCTCAAATTCTTCAACCTTATCTTTTCGATGATGTGATGAATATTTATCTCAGTTATCGGTCGTCAATTCTCATTTTTGTCAATTTTGAAGTATTTGAAGTTTTCCAAAATGAATATTAATAAAGAAGAACTTGTGGGCATGATTTTTGTTTTGGGCGAGTAGGAAAGAAATTGTTCGCTTGCCAATAAAATTTATCAAGAGCGGTATCCTGATAGAGGCTCCCTGAAGTTAATGGCTGTATGCATAGTCAGTCTCCGACGACTCGTCAGCCGCCACTCAGCAATAAGTGTGTCTAATTATGTATGAAGTACACTCAGCCACTCGGCAATGAATTAGTCATGTGTTTCGTACATAAGACTCATTCATTACTGAATGGCGGTTGGCCATTCACCGGAGGAAGACTCTGCATAAGAGCTTCCAAAATCTTGATAGTTTTGTGGAAACTAGTAATAAACAATATGAAAAAAAGTGAATGAATAAAAAATTTAATTTTTCTCTGCCTTGAAAAAATGGTTTCTTAAAATGTTTTCCTAAGTCATCACAAGTACCGAGCCCAGCTTTTGTTCGCAGAAGGCCCACGTTTTTGTGAGTCCGACCACTTTAAGGCTTTTTCTCCCTCTTTCCGACATTCAACATTTGAGGCGACGAAAAGTCCCGGACCAGCCTTTGGGCCCATTTGGGAGGATTTTATTAAAATAATAGTCCTTAAAAAAAAGTTTTATATATCATATTTAAATGCACTAGGTACTAAGTATGAAAATTTTCAAGAGCATCTACAGTTTTGTAATTGGAGGTAAAATGCAAGAAGACTAATTCTTTTTTTTTTTTTGAATGAAGCTATTTATCATCATTTTTTAGAGAACTGTCTGTCCCATTATTGGTGAATCTAAGGATCCGAAATAGGATAGTTAGGAAAGGTCCAATTTCCAATTTAAATACTTTTATTGCCTATTATTATATACCTACTTAAAACAATTATTTTTATTTCTCCTACTTAATAAAACAAAGAATACATATTTAACAGGGGTATTCGTTGTCTTACGCTGTAAGCTTATGCACCACAATAAGCTAGTGTATCCTCCAGGGGACTAAACCGTGTCAGCAGGAGTGCTTGGCCCTGATGATATTGTGCTTTTTCGTTATTTGGGAGTGGCACTTTTCTAGTAACACAAGTGATGTAAGTTTTATATAGTAAAAATTTAAAAATAATTAAAATACGTGTAGGTATTTTAAGTACGAGAAAAAACCAAAAACGCTTAGAAAATTGAGTTAGAATATTGTGACTGATTGGAGAAAGGTGTCCGCTAAGGAAGAGTAGTGATGCGTTTGAGTGTAAAGTTTTATAATTTAAAATTGAAGCTTCCTCGGTGGTTTAGGTAAGGGACATGCTTGGAAATCCCTCCCTATCTGAAGTTAGGCCTCCTTCACTCCACCTAGTTTGTTGACTGAAAATATTTGAGATTAATTTTTGCATACTTTTTTATTCTAGGTTTATTTTTGTTATTAGATTTGTGTTATTTTTGATAAAAAGTTTTTGAAAGTATTGACTTCTTTTAAAAGTACGTTACGGCTCCAAGGCAAGCCATTAGTTAAGAATTTGGTAATTAGGTAATACAATGGCAGTAAAATTTTCTAGAACTAGCTTCATCGGATCCGTAACAGTTTTTAGCATTTTGTTGAGCTTTTGAATTCTTTTAAGTTAATAGTTTTATTAAGTTCATCAATTCTCGTGTTAGTAAGGTGAAGCCTGAGAGTTCGGGTGGGTGGTGTGTGAACTTCATTCGGTATTCCTTTGTTCAGTTCTGATTTGTTGTGTTTCAGCAAGATGGTGCTTCACCACATTATTTAAATCAGCAAGAGACCAAGGACCACTTAAATAATATCTACACAATGGATTGGAATAAATGGTCCCACTTATTGGCCTGCTAAATCCCCAAATCTAAATAAAATTGATTTCTTTGTATTAGGATACGTAAGGAAATTGCTTATAGAGAGATACACCAGCTACAATCATAAATAGAAAGAGAGAAAAAACTGCTTTTAGAAGTATCACACGGCACTTTTAAGAACAGTAGAAACCTTATTCTAGGAGATGTGTGTCAGTTAATCAAGTGGGCAAAATTGGAGCACAATATATTTATTCTATTCAGTTATTTGAAAAAACCTCTAATATTTTAAGTTTATTTTAGAATTTTGTATTTATTGCTCAGTAAATCGAAAATGGTTACAAATAACCAATGTTAGTTTTTCAATTCTACATTGCATGACCGAAAAATATATAGAATGTTATATTTGAAAATTTGAAAAAATTCAGTTCAAAAAGTTCTAAATTGAAAAATCATTTTTGGCCATCTATACTTTTTGGAACTGAAAACAAATCAGAACTATCACACATATGTCCGTAACTGGTATCAATATTATTTTTTCTCAAAATCCATAACTTGCATTAATATGCATCTGCAGATGGCAATATTTCAAAAAAAAATCATTACATCCGAGTGGTTGGGAGATAGTCACAATAGTATAGGAGTAGGAGACTAAAAGCGGCTTAAAAAATTGTACAGATATGCATACTGATCAATTTAAAAAAAGGGCACTTGACTGTAGAATCGTCTTGGCTCGCCCTGCATATGTTAAAATAATTTCCGGTTCTTGACTTTTTATTAAGTTTACTTACGTTTTTTATCAAATGTCTAGCTATCATAGAACTTTCGTTATCGAAGCTGGACGTCGGCTAATGGATTACGAGTAAATCCAATGCCAAAAAAAAAAAAAGTTGGACGCACTATTGCCTCAACCTGCATTTAAAATACTTTTGGTACAGCAAAATACTACAAGTTAGACTATGCCTAAAATACACATATTTATCAATAATTTATTTGGTAAGTGCTTTAAAATTATTACTGCATTTTGAATACTATTTGTAACATTTCGTGGGTAATCTGTCAAAACTTTTATCTTACAATTTTTTGGATTTCGAGTTAAATCAGTTTTGGATACAGTTTACTAAATTCTATCTAAAATTGTATTTAAATCCAAAAATTGTAAGATCGCAGATAGGTTTTGCCAGCTCACCCACGATTTGATAATGATTTGCATCTTTCCTAGTTTGGGATTCAAATTTGGACAATGGTCGAAAGTGATGCAATTCAGTTTTATAATAGTATCTGGACAGTTAAAAGTTGTTTTTTTTTGTGTGGTGTAATATGTAATATTGGTTCCACTAATTTCGGTAATAAATTATTTATCATAATATGTTTAGTTCTTAACAAAATAATTGAGGAAGCAGCCGGGAGTACCTGATTTTATGGTTATTAAAATTTACATGGTTCAGTCACTGAGGAGAAATATACGCCTAATTATGCAATTGCATAATTACACAGATAAGACTTTTTGCTGCATATAAAGGTTTTGCCATTAGATTGCTTTACCGATTTTTTTCATATTTTGTTAAAGTCGTTATTATATTTAGCCACCCAAGTAGCAATTTTGAATACAATCTTGAAACAAATTTGGTCGTGTGAAACAAGTTTGTAACTGTTTCGATTCTTATGGGATATACAAAGGTTTACGTATATTTCCAATATTTTTATGACATTATTACCGATTTTAACTTTTACACATAGCACGACAATAATAAACATATTAGGTCTGAGTTCCAAAATATGCTATTGATATACAGACAACAATTAAAATTAGTAGTACAGCGGTTTTAGTTTCAAAGACCAACCTTTGATAATTATAGTGAAATATTTTGCTGTAATTATATAAATTTGACTTTTGCAACTAAAATCCTGCAGTCTGCTAATTGCAGCTGCTTTCTGCATAGTAACAAAATATGTTAGTTCTCATAGCTAATAATTTTTCTTCGGTATGAGAACATTACTTTTTTAAGCAATGTCTAATTTTAATTTGTATAAATCCTGAATTACTTTTAATTAAAAAATTAAGGCAAATTGGGTTTAGCGATGCATGGAGTAATAATTTACAAGTAATTAAAATAATTTATTGTAATAGTAGGGACTAATTGACTAAATTGGCCATATTCCCGTCTGTTCAGGATCCTTTCTAATTTGGTTTTTAACCTATACTTAACAAACATTCACAGAAGCTATTAGTGGTTATTAAATGTTTTTATTCTCTACACACATGTATAACAAAGATTTTTTTAAATTTAGCAAATTTTAATGTGTTATTTGTTATCAAAAATCTGCATCTGCAATTGCTGCTAAAATGTATTTTTTTACAATGCTGTACCATACAAGGAGTAAATTAAAGGATGTATTATTGGGCAGCATAAAATGTTTTTATAACGTTTTGATATGTTTATTTAATAATGGTGTTATGAGTTAGATAATTACATGTGTATTACATAATTTATTTAAATGATATACTGACGCTTTTTGGCTAGTAATCATATTAATTATAGATATCATGTTGTTACAAAGTTGTCAGAAATTAAAATCGCTATAAAAAGTGCTGAATTTTTAAAACTGGCTTCCACTCACCTGTCACAGTCTTACCATACAGCAGATATAACTGTTTTGTGTAAACTTAAGGACTTTATTTTCTCAGCTATCTATAATGATAAGGAAAGTATTGGCGTCGTCCACGAGAAAAATCAAATTGCAGATTATGATGAAAACGAACGTATTGAGACCGGAAAATAAAAAAATTGTCCGAATTGGTATGCCATCTGTGTGTCTGTATATCTGTGCCTGTGGATTTGTGTGTTGCTGGTCATTTGTTGAGATCGCATTTTCTCAAACACGTCTCCACGTGGAAATCTGAAATTTTACATTAGATTAAACATTACTGAAAAAAAAGTCTCAAGATCAATTTCAATTATTAAAAAAATTAGTCGATTGCCGCAGTATATCTTCATCGTATCCAATTTTAAATTAATGAAAAATGAATTATTTTATTTCGTTTTATTTCGTTTCATTTCGTTAATTTTGTTTGTCTCATTTGTATCGTTTTTATCATTTGTCTTATTTGTCTCATTTGTCTCATCTCTTTCATGTATTTTTTTTATCATACTTATCTTATTTGTTTATATATTTTGTTTATTTTGTTCATTTTAATTATTTTATATAAATAAATAAAATAAATGGAAATGATATTTTCAATTAAAGTAATTTATTTCTTTCATGTCAAATTGAATATGATATTGGGAAAGTATTGTCAAAGAGCACCTAGTTGCGACTGGGTTCTTAATCATTTATTATGTGAAATTCAAAAATGTTATCCCGGAAAAAAATGTTAAATACAGTTAATTGTTGATTAATGTACATTGTAAATTTAATTAAGATCTGATGAATACTTCGGAATTTTTCCGAAAAACTATCCCATAGCGCATAAATGAAAGCTTGTAGCTTCGTTAGGAAATCTATTTAGTACAATGTTTATGTTACCAATAGATAGAACTAGAGAAAATAATTAAGGTTACTAACATACAGTTGGGCAAATAGATATAAGGTTTGTTAACTTAACCCGTGGATAGTACTAAAAACACCAGATTTCAGCCTCACTTTATACCTGCCACGCCGACCTGATTGTTTTGCAACAGATTAAGAAACGCGACACTTTTTGTGCCAATTAAGGAAATGTAAACAAATCTTATATGCCTCTTCTTAACTTACCGTAATTTTTTTTCTAGTTCTATCTAGTGGTTGACGTTTACATCAAAATTTAGAAACACGTTAATACCTTCTTGAATTTTTTTAAATTTATACTATTCTAAGGTACACTGCACAGACATTTTTTTTAAAGTAGAGCATTATTCTTCAATTCAGTTTTAAAATATACCTCATCATATATTTTTGCTAGTAAATTATTGTTATTATTATATTTAAACAAATTCTTAAATAAATTCCAACGTGTTGCTATCTCAGAGAAATAACTTCTGAAGAGTAGATTTTAATCTAGTGCATAAAGCAAATCATTATCTGATCTACTTAGTAAGAGCGTCATAAATTCACGAACAAGTAGGATACTTTCCAGCACCAATAAATCACAGTTACGACGAAAGTAACACAAGTCTTAAATTTATCGATTAATACTTATGTCTAGCCTTTGTGTTGGCAGGAACCACTAGAAGAAGTTATTACTATCATAAAACCTCTATTAGTGTCTTTAACAACTTTCTATTATGACTGTTATTATATGTTGTATACTTATCACAAAACTATAGTTGATGTACAACTTTAGATGTTGTAATATGCGTTTATTTTCCTTTAAAGATTTTCTATATTATATATGGGGAACATCACAAATATCTTAATCTTAATTTTTGCACTAATATGATAAAAAAATATTAATTCATAAATTAAACGGTACAAGTATTTTGCATCTTTTGTAGTCTATTGCTTTCATTTGAATCTAGGCAAGGATAGTATATTACGCTACAATAATTGAACACAGATAATACATAACTTTCACAAAGTTTTTTTTTCTGATTTTAAATTAAAGTAACATTTTTATTAGAAAACAGCAGTCGTAAGTTTATATATGATTTTTTAATTAACATGTTAACATGATTCGTAAATTTTAAATTTTTATCAAAAATTAATCCTAAATTTTTTAGAATATCAACAAAAGGCACCTTTTTATTGCTAACGTAAATATGGATATTGCTTCTTAAGTGTTCATAAACAGATCTCTCACAAAATAGCATATCGTTGTTTTTTGAAGCATTTTTTTGTAAAACATGATTTTCACAATATGTAGTTATTAAGTTGAGGTCTTCATTTATGCAATTAGATGAATACTGAAAATGTGTTGGATGAAAACTGTAAATATGCTGAGTATCATCGGCATATACATTATGTCCATAAATTTCAAGCCAGCAGTAAAATTTGCTGTATATAAAAGAAACAAAATAGGCCCTAGTACAGAGCCTTGGGGAACCCTGAAACTATTAATTCTGAAGGTTTTTTATAAAAATTTAAGAAATTTGTTTGTGTTAGAATAATTATATCGAGGGGTTTTTTTGGTGTTTTTTTGTTTATTAATTTTCTTAATGTATTAAAAACTTTTAATACTGGTTTGGTATAAGTATTTGTTAGTTCAAAGAGAGAAAAATTCAAAGTTTTGTGAGTAATATAAATATATCGAGGAGGAAAACTTAATATTTGTAATGTAACGGCGTCAGATCCACAAGAATTTGACTTAATTCCCCTAATTATTTTATGTATTTACGCATGATTAGTAAGAGTAAAACTAAAATTGTTATAGATATTATATCTGTTATTTTCATAAAAATTAATAGTGGTTTTATTTACAACATTCATATTAACCGAGGATAAAAAGAAATTATTGATAGATGTAGGGTCAGCTAAATTGTCTGGAAAAGTTGTATTCTCATTTTTTTTTTTTGAATATTCATTATTTTTAATATTTTCCATAATTTTGCAGTGTCATTTTCTTCTAAGTACTTTAGATAGGCTGATTTTTCTCTACGAGCTGCGGCAACCGCATAATTACGAGTAATTTTATAATTGCCCCAGTTATCATCTGTTTTATTTTGTCTATATTTTGTGAGTGGTCTGTCTTTTTCTGCTAAAATACGATTAAGTCCTTCGGTATACCATGGAGAATGTGGTTTATTCATACACGCTGTACGGACTGGAGCATGATTGTGGAACAAATGCAATATATTATCTGTTAAAAAAAATATTTTTTCATTAATACTTTTTAGATATAAAATTTCTTGCCAAGGTATATTCAAATATTATCTTCAAATCATTATCAAATTGTTGTTGATCAAAATATTTAAAATCTCTGTAAGTCTACATTTTTGATTTGCGTTTAAATATTTCTATTGCCAACTCGCAAAAAACCAGCCTATGATCTGTAATAATATCGGCATTTAAATTGCTATAATTTTTAACAACGTTAATATTATTTATAAAATTGGGATCGATTAATGTTGAGGAATACTGAGTAATTCGTGTGGGTTCATCAATAATTTGAAACAATCCAATTAATCGCACACAAGATATCAAAATTACAGAAAAAAACTTTTACAGCAAGAATTTACAAAATGGAGAATTAATGTTTTATTTACAATATATCAAATATTGGGATCAAGTGTCTCCTAATCTATTTATGTATGGTTGGCTTTAAATAATAAAGGTGTTTTATAAATTTCTCCTTACGAGGCAAACATTTAAAGGACAAAAAATGCTATTTACTTGTACTTTACTCCACAACGTAAGATGGGGTACATCAACTAGGCAGAACACAGGGTCTAATTTTTCTACTTCGGATCATTTACAAAAGATTGAAATCCTATTGGCTAGCTTCCGCTTGATAAATTGTGAAAATAGTCCTAATAATTTGCCATAAGTTACGTTCCATACAATTTCAGCCATTACCTTACCAATAGATTTGTTCAATATTCATAAAAATGATCTTTAGTTCTAAATACTCCGTAGTCTCCCCGATGTTGGTGGATTTCACTACTTTCAGCTACTATCGTTCATATCAGAATTTACACGTCTGTAGAATAACGATAAAAATCACCATCCCAGATTGTAGAAAATTACCATATTTGAAAACATCCAGAATATACGGATTTTTAAGACATGTGAAATTTACTGGTACATTATCCTTATTACAGGAATCCACAAAAAGTTTACTACCGATTTCTTATCTGTTCTAAAATTAAAAAGGAATGTCCATAAAAAATGTACTCGGCAACATACAAAAAAAATGCTAAAGAGTTAAATCTGCATTTTAAAACTGTATCTAAAAAATCTGTATTTAAAATGTTTGCTCAAAAAAGTCTGCACCAAAAAAAGGGTGTGTCAAGAAAACCTAAAAATGAGAAAAATTTATCGTAGACGAATCATTTACAATTTAATAAAAATATGGCCTTATCTTATTGGTATAAATAAAGTTTTTACATCTCTTCAATGTGAGTTAAATTAAATCCTCAAATTCGTACACAACGAACCCTTAACGCAAACGTTAAATATTATTTATGACTTAATTTTCTTTCCTATAATATTATTACCCACGCCCATTCGAGATAGCAGTGGGACATCAACCAGTGGTAACCTGAGGTAATATTAAGTATGTATGTAGCAATTATTATTATTAAAGAGCCTACATCTTCTGTCTCATCAACCTTTAGTTTTGTTAACTCATGTAACCTGTAACCCTGTATACTGAGTATAATCTTACCTTCATCATTTTGCTTCCGACAAAAAAGTATCAATTATTTGTTTCTTTGTCAAAATTTTTGATTTTGTTTGCTAGATATCGATCAAAATGTCTTGGGAAATGCCACAAGCTCTGCATATTTCTTTATGTGGTCATTCACCATTCAGGATTTTAACATAGAATATTAGTGGAAGAATTATATTCCCTTTGATTTTTCATTAAAATAGGCCAACATAACATTATCCGTCTACGTTGGTGCCATCTTTTTCTTGCACCATTCGCTGAACCAGTTGACGGTTTATCATAATTCTCTTGATTTTGCAGGTAATAAGTTTAAAACTCCGCAGTGGTAGCGTTAATGATTTTTTACGATTTTTCTTAGTTTTCTATGCTAAAACACCTTTTTACCAGAAAAATTATTTGTAAACAAATATCTGTTGTCATCATATTAAAACAGTTCAAAGGCTACTATATGTTGTAATATAGTTTCGAGTTATTACAATTTTTTATTTATGAAATTATGGCGTTGGAAGCACTGTTGTAGAAAAAATAGTATATACTCGTTGACCTCGGAAGAGAACGCAATTATTCCCATAATGTATTTGTAACCCTCGGGCTTCAAATTACACCTTGAGAAAAATAAGGCTTTTCTCCCTTTATATATATTGTACCATTGGCTAGTTGTTATGTGGTCTCTGTTCGCTACTTCAGCATTATCAATAATGGAAGATATACCAGTTTCATGCTGTACTCATATTTAGGAATTTTAATCGAGTAATTGACTATGAACTCTATTATGTTACAAATTGCTTATTAGGTATTTTTAGCGAGTCTCGGCATTTATTATCCCCCTTTACAATGTTAAGTACTTATACAGAAGTTATTTAACAATCTAGAGATGTTCGTGCTTAATAAGTGTATTATAAAACGGGTATTTCATAATCTCTAAAACTTTCCAGATTGTGATGTTCAAATAACCACGGAGATAATCCTTATTGCTAGTAATGCGGCATGAGGCTGAAATACATACGTTTTGAATAAAATAATATAAGTAAATTGACTATTTGTATTCATCTTGCGCACGCTTCTCCAAAACAGGTTTAGAGAAGTTCTCTTATTATAGTGCCAGGGAATAGCCGGCATTTCTCGACATTATTATTTTATATTTTCATAAAAGTCGCTTGAAAAGGCCGAGTGCACATCAGCGAAATGCTTCAATCTGTTATATACCCTTGAATTCCAGTCGATATTACCACATGACACTTACAGGGTGAATCACCCAACGTGTCTTATTGTGATAGGCGTATTGATAACTAAAATGAGATTAATGTAAATTATTTAGTGTGTAAAATTTTTCTGTCACCAGGAAGTGTAATATGTCAAGCAGAGGTCGGTATAATTTAGGGTATTAATTTTATTTCAAACTCTAAGTATGATAGTTCTTAAAGGTGATAACTCAAAAGGTAGGCGTTCAGAATACGTACTAAAATGTCGCCTCATATCTCGGTCTCTGGCCATACGAATCGAAAAAACAATGGAAAATTATGAAATTTGCAATCATTTTAGTTCCGATCAGTTTTATCGTGTCAAGTCGCCCGGTAGTTTATGGACCAAGACACCAGCAGAGACTGATTTTATTTAAAGTTCCTATTCATAAGATGCCACATTGCTGCCTCTGATCATCCGATAAACAAAAAGTGTTCGTGGCTAGATGCTCCACGACAGTACTTTCTCATCATCATATTCCGCTTGACATAAAAGAAATAAATTACTTTACTTAAAATGTCATTTTTATTCATTTATGCCAAATAATTAAAATGAAATCAAACGAAATTGATAAAATAAATAATATAAATATGATCGATGAGATAAATGAGATAAATGAGATAAATAAGATAAATAAGATAAATGAGACCAATGAGACAAATTGGATAAATTGGACAAATGAGGCAAGTGACTCATATGACATAAACCAAATAACATGAAATTACATAACTTACTTTTCATTAATTTGAAATTATATACAGGGTGTCTCCGTTTTAATGAGCAGGCGTATAGAGAAGGTCATTTTAAATAAAATAGTCTCAATGAACAACTCTTTAAACCTCTTCGTTTTCGAGATAAGATAAGATAAGATAAGATATTCTTTATTTATCCATAGTAGATAGTATGTATATAAAAATTATAGATATAAAAATAATAGTTACAAACTAGTACTAGTTTATATAATATAGACATACAATATAGAGAAAAAACAAACCTCAAGCAACATCAATTTGGCTGATAGGCATTATCTTTTATAAAACATAAAAATTGACTCTTAAATTGGTTAACGGTATTACTAGCCTTAATTACGTAAGGAAGAATATTGAATTGCACAACTCCTTTGTAGAGCAGACTTATCATTGTACTACTCCTAGAAGTTCTTTTAACATAATAGTTATTTGAACTAGCAGTTCGTGTGTTACACATGTGTACGTCTGTAACAGGCAACAATTATCGTGTCGGTAAAATTTTATTAATCATTTTGAAAATAAATGCCATAGTTTGGAAGATGAACTATTTAATGTTAAGCCGTTATAATGTATTAAGCATTAGCTGACTACTAGTGAACCGGTTGCATCTTAGTATTATTCGCATTGCCTTATTTTGGAGAACCTGTAGTCTACTAAAATGTTTATAACTTGTATGCAACATAGAACAGCAATAGAGAAAATGAGGTAGTATTAAGGTATTTTAAACAGTTAGTTTAGTAGTAGTTGATATAAATGGAGCCACGCTGCTAAAAAATTCGATCTTGCCGATTTTCTTTAATATATATTCTATATGTTTCTTACACTTCAGTTCACGATAAATTATTAGGCCTAGATACTTTATTTCCTGAAGAATTTCAACTTTTTTTACTATTTAACTCGATACCAAGTTTTAGACTAGCAAGCTGTTTATATAGATGATTATGACCCACGAACATATATTTGGATTTTAAGTCATTTACTTTTAGTCTATTGATTTTAAATTTTTCTCTCAATAATATTAGTTCTAAATTAACAGTACTTATCATTTCCTCAAAATTTGTACTCTCATAGTAAATAAGAGTGTCATCAGCAAAAGATGGGTTTTAAATTTTTGCAACACAGTGCCAAGATTATTAATATGAAGAATAAATAATAATGGACCCAGTACACTGCCTTGAGGAACCCCAAAGTTGCTTAACTTGACGTTTCATAAATACCAATTCATTTTTGTTTCCTGGTACCTATATCTTATATAACTTGTAATCCAGTCTATAACGGTGTTCTCAAATCCATATCTCTTTAGTTTTAATGGTAGTATGTTACGGTCAATTGTTTCAAAAGCACGTTTAAGATCAATGAAAACTGCGCAAGTCCCAACTCCTGTTCTATCCCACAACTGCTTCCAATCTGAAATTACTAATTTCCAACCGTTTCACATGAATGTTTACCACGAAATCCCGATTGATATGTGCATAGAATATTATTTGATTTTATGTACTTGATTACTTGATAGTAAACTATTAAATCTAAGATTTTTTCACAAAAACGCAAAATATTTACTGGTCTTAACTGTTCGGCCAGATTCGTATTGGGTATTTTTGGTATAGGTACCACTACAGATGTTTTAAAATATTCAGGCATTCCAGACTCGAATTAATCAAATTTAAAAAAGGATACCTTATTATGTGAAAAAGATTTTTTATGATATCGCGTCCGATTTCATCACTGCTATATTTCTTTCTTTGTTTAGTCACTATTTTATTTAGATCTTGTAGGGTTATAGCATTAAATGATGTTATGCTAGACCTTACACCCGGTATAAATTCATTAATTATATCAATATCGACATCTGTCCCTATGCTTATGATAACACTCTCAATACTACTTACATAATACTGATATAATACATCCGCCAAGTTGTTATTATATATTACTACATTACAGTTCAAACTTTGTAGAGCGTGTTCCCCGCTTTTTTTCCCAACTAACTGCTTTAAGCTTTTCCATATTAATTTTGAGTTTGACTTATTACTATCTATATTTCTATCATAAAATATTTTTTTTGCTTCCTTGATAACTTTTACAGTATTGTTTCTTGTCTGCTTGTAGTAAATGTAATCCTTATCCTCGCATGTAAAAAACAAATCTTCTGTAAGCCCTATTTCTATTTGCAATAGCTTCCCGACACTTATCATCTAACCATCTATTTTCAGCTACTTTTACTTTTATAATTTTTTTTGTGCTACTGTATTTAGTATATCTAATATGTTATTTACAAATGTCTGACTAAGGATATTTACATCTGTGCAAGAATGCTCCCATTCCTTTTCAATTAACAAATTTGTCATTTCATCAAAATTGATCCGAGATCTAATTTCCTTTGTTTGCTATTTTGATAAATCCCTACCGTTTTCTACTTTTATTTGAAATATTGAATGGTTTGTTATGATATAATTTTGCTCTACATACGCATTTATTGTATAATCATTACTGACAACAAGATCAATTATGCTACAAGAATTACTTCTTACTCTGGTAAAATTTTGTGTAAACTGTTTCATGCCATAATTCTCAATACTTTCTATAAACCTTCTTTTTACATAATCATTTTTGGAAAAATATGTTCTTGTTATTATAACATTCTCTTATTCTATGCAAATTTTCAAGTCCCCATATTGATAAATTGTGATAATTTACTCCGCCATTAATATGAAATCGACTTCCTCGAGTAAAGATGGTTTATTTGAAGAATCTCCGTTTAAAAGGTAATTGCAAAATTCAGCATGCGCTGATTTTTCTGTTGACTTTATATCGTGTAGCATTTGAATTTTGCATACATTCATTGAGGGCCGCTTATGACCATATTTTGATTTTTTTTTTAGTCTGTAATTCTTCAACAAGGAATATATACTAGTTAGAAAGTTATCGTTACCGCTATACATGACAAACTCATCTCAACTCATTCCAATAGTAGTTAATTTTAATTGAAATTTTGTACTACACATTTTTAATACCATGCATTTTTCTTTATTACTTTTTTATAGGAGAGCAATAAATTTATTGTAAATTAATTTATGTTTATTATTATATTAACACTTTTTCTTATCATCCATCATTTTACTACATTCGACTTATCTTTTTGCTGATATACTTTGAAGAAGATTTGCCTGAGTATCGACAACGACAAGTCCAATAAATGAAATGGTATTTCCCGTTCTCAACAATGGACTTAGTATCTCCAGGGAGGTAAGACAGCAATAAAATGCCTCAGTATAGCAATCGTAATGTGTTATGTCGGTGGATATTAGGTTGAAATCGCGTACATAGAGCATGCTGAAAGCAATTGTATGATCGATTCTGTCGTCTGACAGCAGGTTCTGCAGTTAGTGTTAAAAATCTCCACACACATTCTGCAGCTAGAGCTGACCAATTTGTTGACACTATAATCGTAGGCCACAATAAATCCCTCGGTGTCCAACTTAAGCCTTCCACATTATTTGCAGATGACAAAAAAGTCAATATACATACACATTTTTAATAATATTTCTTCTGTTACAGGAAATTGGAAGGTCCTTTTCAGACGATCAATATTACATGTTTGGCTAGTGTTACAAAATTTACTATTTACATTATATAATTGATGTTTTAACGTATTACTTTAAAAATGGGAATAACTTAAATATATTTTCTGTCTTTACATATCGAGCAGTTCATGCCTCGAGATCTGAAAAAAGAGAGGTAGTTGTTATCGTGAAAGAGAATTGTGTATTGTTTACCTCAAAATATTAATTTTGTAGTTGGGTTACGTCATTTTCCTTTTAATATCTTTATTACCGAAAAACTAAATAAATTTGCTTTTCAAGTTGTACCTCTTCATAATAATTATAAAAGATGCAAATCTTCTATACGAATCTCAAGACCCTTTTGGTTACTCTAATTAAATTTATGTTATCTGATATTAATCCAACATATGATATTAAACTGACATTATTCATCAAACTTTAACCACAAAGTTTAGGTATATAATTTCTATGTTATATAAAAGCATATAAACAACTTTCAAAACAAATGTGGGAGTCGACTGTTTTATTCTATTTTGTTTACATTCACTTTTTATAATAAATCGTACATAAACCCATGCTAGCAAATATTTCTGTTTACATTGGAAACACAATATTTCCTACCACCGGCACATTGTGGTTAAGACCAAAAGTACCGCTAAATGTTGTCGATTTAGTATTTAGTCATGGTTCGAATGTTAACAATATTTGAACAGTGTGGAATGTTTCGAGAGTTCATATTATTAATCTCCCAGTTATAAAGGAAGGTGTTTTACCTTATGTACAGGGCTATTCATTATAAATTGTCCACTCTTTATCATCGTTATTATTACCTAAAGAAAAAAAGGTTTTAAATAAAAGTTGTGTGATTATGACTGAATTTTGTTAAAATGCTATCAAAAGTACAGTAGCTTGCAGATTTCAGGGGATACAAAAAAATAATATTTTTTTAAATATATTATATATTATTAAATTATTGGAATTATCATTTGTTCCTGATTTCAAAAATATACCATATGTTACCCCTACCATATACCGTTTTTGAATTATTATTAACCGTCGAATATCTTAGTTAAACTAGTTAATGTAAATATGGAAAAGTTAACATTATTAAAGTGGGCTATCAAAATGACAACTATTATGTTTGATAAGTGACATTTCTTTAAAGAAATAATCAAAATGGTTTAGTGAGGAAGAAAAAAACCAAATATTTATAAAAAGAGATAATAAATATTTACTTAGGAAATTTAAATATAAATAAATGATAACTCATAAAAAGATGTTTGATGTGTCCACCATTATTGTCAATGCATAATTGATAACGTCTTCTTATTTATATAATTGTACCGGACATGGCTTCATTATTTACATTCAGATTGTTTATTTCAAGTCTAATCCTGTCTTTAATGACTTGAATACCATTATTAATTATTATTGTTTTTGAAAATGTCTTTTAGAAATTCCCAAAAAAATTTATCCATAGGGGTCAAATCCGGACTGTTAGGTGGCTATTTAATAGGTCCATTATTCCCTATCCATATTGGGAATACATTATTCAAATAATCTCGAATGGGTAGGACATTATGCGGAGTTGTCCCATCCTGCATCCAAGTTCGGCTTCCGGAAAATTCTGCAAAAGAATATTTTCTGCATATGGGATAATTATTTCCAGATAGGTAACTCCAGTTAAAGTATAATCATAAAATATAGGACCAACAATTTTGTTTCTGAAAATTCCATACCAAACGCTAACAGTTTTTCTTCCTGATTATTTAATTTGTTTTACCAATCTTTTTCTGTTATGCTTGTTTTCCCACGACCTTCGATTTTTCCTATTAAAAACTCCTGCCGTAGAAACGGATGATTCATCAAATCATAATATTTTAGTAAAAAAATCGGAATTTTCATCCAACTTTTGAATCATCTGGAGGCACAAGTCCAGCCTTTTCCTTTTATGAGCCTCTGTTACAACTTGTACGAGTAAAATTTTATATGGTCTGTAACTGTTATTTTTTAACGTACGTTGGATTTTGGAATAACTTTTACCTAGTTGATCGACTGCATTATTTTTTCTACATTCAGAATTTTCTAAAAAATAATATAATGATTCAAAAAACTCTATTCACGAATATATATGGATGGGCTTACCTTCGAAATGAAGCAGTATATCTAGCTGTTCTTCCTGTTATTGCTTGAATTACACGCTTTTTTTTACTAAAACTGGAGGTATTATTCACCTTTCGGTAAATATTTTTGAACATATTTTCTGATGGTGTTGGACGATTCGGATACAACACCCTATATGTTCTTTTTGCTGCACGTTTATTTTTGTTATTTTGCATATAACAAATAAATATTTGGACTTTTCTTCCTCACTGTAAACCATTTTGATTATTTCATTAAAGAAATGTCACTTATCAAACATAATAGTTGTCATTTTCATAGTTCACTTTAATAATGTTAACTTTTCCATATTAACTATTCGATATTCGACGTTTAATAACTCAAAAACGGTATATGGTAGGGTTAACATATGGTATATTTTTTAAATCAGGAGCAAAGGATCATTCCAAAATTTAATAATATACAGGGTATTCCAATAAAAAAATATATTATTTATTTGTATCCCTGAAATCTTCACGCTACTGCACTTTTGATAGCATTTTAACAAAATTCATAACCACACAACTTTTGTTTAAACCTTTGTTTTCTATAGGCAATAATAACGATGATAAGGAGTGGGTAATTTATAATGAGTAACCCTGTACATAATCGTTAATTAATGAAATAAATATATCACGACCACTTTGTTTTTTTTTTTGTTAAACAAAAACTTGTCTGAATATCGAGTTATTAAAATGCATTTATTATTCGACCTCTATCCGCCTGAACCCTACAGAAGACTTCTAGTATATCTTTGAGATTGTTGGTAAAAAATATGTTATAATTAAGATTTGTGTTATTAAAAGTAATTATAAAATTGTTTCTAAGCATGGCCCGCATATTTCTTAATAAGACCAATGCAATAATAATGTTTTTCTCATTTTCGAATAGATACAAATAATTCCCATTCTATAGTCAATTGCGTTCAAGTGTGTTTGAAACGTATTCTGTGGAATTTTTTTAACAAATATAGAAGGAAGATGTCATTTATCATGACCTAATGATAATAAAGCTATTGGTATATTTC
This sequence comes from Rhamnusium bicolor, assembly GCA_029963845.1. NCBI lineage: Eukaryota > Metazoa > Arthropoda > Insecta > Coleoptera > Cerambycidae > Rhamnusium > Rhamnusium bicolor. The sequence goes on from JANEYF010001548.1 coordinate 46,324, forward strand.
AAGCTGGCTTGCATCAAGTCGATGTTGCTGCAGAATTAGTAGTAAGCAAAAGTGTCATTAATAGTCTTTGAAATCGGTTTTTGGAAACTAATTTTGTACAAAAACGGACCAGAAGTGGTCGACCTCGGTACTACAATTTTGCGACAAGATCGTTATCTTCGACTTACAGTAAGGAGGAATCCTACGGAGGTTACATGAAGTGCCCAATCAGTACACAATATATTCAGGGCGTTTGGTCTCTCAAGTCATCCTTCATACTGAGCCCCTCGGTTAAGACCGACTGACCATGCAGCCTGTTTAAGGTGTGCAAGGGATCATTATTTATTCAACGATGAGTCTTGTTTCAGCTTGCACAAAGATAGTAGACATCTAGAAGTTTGGGGAATATCAGTGTAGAGATACAGCCAAAAATGTATCCAAACCACAGTAACATTTAGAGGATGCAGTGTTATGGTATGGAGAGAAACACGTGTTGAAGGACGCATCGATCTGCAAATCTGCAGGAGGACCAGGACTGGACAAATATATACCAATGATATTATCACTAACATTGTGACGACTTTTCAAATGCTATTGGAGAAAATTTTAATAATACACACTCCCATCGTACTGAGCAATAATTCAACGGAATTCACGGAATTGACCACTATCCTCTTCCATCGTGTTCCCCTGATTGGAATTTCATTGAACATTTGTGGGATTTATTGTGTAGGGCACTTCAATATAACAGACTTCAGAGAATATTAGACTGTCAGATATTCCTTCCCATTTTATGGATATAAATTCTACAAGATGTGATCAACCATATCAGCAGAATAATATTCAGACGTATATTTGAAGTAATTAGAGTGAGAGGCCAGAATACGAGATATTGACGATAGAATTAGAACGTTGGTTCCCCACTTCTTAAACTAAAATTGTTTTTCCTCGTTTTTCATAACTTAAAAACTTTCTGAGCAGAGTGCAATTAAAAAAAAGTGGGTATTTGAAAATATAAATCTTTGAGATTTTCATTATATTCACAAACATCGACATTTTGTGATTTTAATTAGACTACCAAACTGTGTTTGGTCCGTTATATAAATAACAGTAATAAGTTGTTTACAACAGCTGTAATATTTTCATTGGTACCTAAGAGGCTTCAGTTCTTCTGGTGAATGAAATAAAGGCCGTAAAAAAACAAAGGTATATAAGAAATACATTGAACATTTAACTCACATTAATTTGTAGAAAATTATATTAGTACAGTTTTTCATTTCAAAGTTACTGTTTTAAGTTTATTAAAGGAAGAACCTAAATAAGGAGCCAGAGATGGCACTATTTACTTAGAAAGAAAATGAACAGATGGGGGAACTCTTTATTTTTAAAATTAATTTACAGATAATGGAAAGTAAAGATTCCTAGGAAAGTTTGTTAAAGAAAATGTGACAGCTGGAACCATATTGATAAGATCTGAACTTTAGGGAATTTGATGTCTTTAATATTGAATAAAATATTTGACCTGCTGAAACTGACCAGCAACGTTTTTCTTGTTTGTTAACCAAATGAAAAGTGCACCAAACCAAATAACCTGTTGGTATTACAACCGTTGAATCAATATAAAAAAGCATTGGCTCGATTTCTTGGACTACCAAATATAGAACAATATATTGTTTCAGATGATTTTCAGCATCATTACTAGCCAATATATTTTTTTTAAAAAAAGAAGGGGGGAAGCATGTGTTTATGTCTAGCGCCTAGTGGGCTCTCAATTATCCCTATAGTGAGAAAAATCATTAATCGTTTGCGAAAAGAACTTATAGTAATAAAAAGGAAAAGGCGCGCAAGGTGGTAGATATTCTTACACTGAAGCAACACGGAGGTTGAAAATAAAACTCCGCTGCTGAAGAATTGTCGATAATTGAAAATGAAAAACTATAAAATTAGGTTGTCAAAAACTACTCCAACTGTCACTAGAAGGTTATAGCTACGCGTCTATTAGAAGATACAGCAGTTATCAGGCTTTATTTTATATAATTATACCTAATGTATTATAAACATTTATTTTCGGCCTTAAGTTTTGTTTCGTTCAACAAATTTAATATCGTCTTTCTTTTTTGCCATGTTTTTATAGAAAAAGAATATGGAACTTTCATTACCCAACTAGTGCTCTAATGGATCTCATTACCGCACTAGTGTTATAATGGAGTTCATTACCTAACTCAAATAAGTGGAATAAAGTAACTCTTTCCTAATGTTTTAGAAAAATGACATTATATACTGGAAAATTTTAAGAGAAACAAGTAAAAACTTACTTCATTAGCTTGTGACGTACTCCGTTGAGAACAAAAGCGGAAGTGTCACTTTGACGCCTTAAATTACGGCGGTGCTCACGGTACGGAGATCTCGGGCGCCAGTTTCTGTTTAGAGTGCAGGAACACCACTTTACTCTATCGGCGGGACGATAGAGGCCGGGCAACTGTAGTGAAGATACGGCTAAGCGGGGGTCGGGAAAAAGGGAACTTACATACTACAGTTAAGGAACAGACTCTCATTCAATATATGTCCATTTATTCTACACACTAATTATTATTTACACTTTATACACACCTTAGTAACTACAACTTATACTACAACGGTCTTAACTACAAGCGGTCTTATTCTACAAGCGGTTTTATACTACTACGGTCTTAACTACGGACAAGCGGGGCAGTAAGCGGGCGGTCAAGCGGTGCGATACGGTACGCCGGTGAATGAAGCGGTGAAACGGTAAGCAGCGATAAATTAATCGGTCATAAGCAGACGGCGGACGGATACCAAGAGCGGAAGCAAGCGCCCATACAAGCAAGCGCCAATACAAGCACACTATGCCTATCTATTTACCAAACCTTTATCAAACCTTGCTACCTACTTCCGGATCCTGGGCTGCTTCCTCTCTGGAGCGGTTGGGGTGCACATCTGGAGTGGTACGGGGGCAGCAACGGACTGTTCTCGGATACTCTGAAAAATCCTGAAGCTACTAAACTCTGCCAAAAAGCAGAAGTAGAATGGGACGCGGTAGTCATGCGCGAAATATTGCAACTACGTCACCGATTTACTGACTTAGAAAAATTCGCAATTACCTTTGTATACCTATATACCTCTATACTCACAAGTTTACTTACGATCCAAGTCGGCGTGGTGCGTCGGGTGGCGGTCAGACGGAGACTAATTTAATTGTTTTCAATCTCGGGCTCCTTCATGGTAGCCGGGACACAGGGAGTGCGGGGGTAATATGCGCGTTTCACGTTTCGCGATTCACGTACTGCCCGCAACTTGGCATATTTGGAATGTTCATAAAAACATATCAATACTACCTATCGTTAATTAATAATTAAACTGTTATTATTTACAAGCGCAGTACTATAATGGATAAAATATTTTTCAAAACAGACAAATAACACCTAGCTACCTAACTTAACTTAACAAAATAAAATCACTTCGTTACAAGCTAACCACAAGTAGATATCATTCGTGATCGACTCGGTGGTTTAATGTCCAATGACGTATCCTTCCATTCAGATAATTCGGGTTCGAATGTAAAAAATTGTATCGCCTCTATCTTTTTTAGTTTTCATTTATTTCAATTGAAATAATTCTTAAATTCAGATTTATCCAAATTTTTTATTTAAGTAAGTTTAGTTGGTAATTTTAAGGCGCCTATCCTTTGAGAAATTCCATAATAGTTAAATTGTAGGTAATATGAGGAGGTTGCTGTGGTTACGGAGGAGTTGATAGAAATAAATAAAGAATAAGCTAGAGAATTTTGGAGGATAGTAACTAATATCAAAATAATTAAAGGGTGGTTTATAGAGCTGAATTAATTTCAACACTGATTGTGAAAGAGGTTGTTGGTAGTTTATAATATATGTTGTTAGTTGACATTTGCTGGAAGTTTGGTGTGGTGTGTATTGAAACGCTCAAACCTTGTGTTCTGTGACAGGTTTAACTTACTATTGAAAAAGTGATATGCATGTAGAACTTTTGTAACTATTCGTAGTCTGTAGTTACTACTTGTTTCATATCGGTAAAATATTACCATATTATTTGTTAACAAATCCTGACATATTTTCAGTTCGGTTCAAAATTAAGTCGTACTTGTTAAATTTTCCTTTTAGATCCCTATAAACTTTGAATTTTAATTCTATGAATATTTTTACAGATTACTATATATGTAAGACTGCTTCAACCTCTTGACTGCATTTAAATGAACGTGTTTACGTTATTATTTGCTTCAATCTCCCAAATTACGAAAAACGTGATTTTTAAAAATGTCGTTTATTTCATGATGTTTAAATGTTTAAATTGTTTAATTACTTTTAATAGAGTTTTATGTTTCAGTTTAGTCAATGTTAATTTTAAACTCTTTCAAGTTTAATAATGTTAATTTTGGAATGTTTGTATTGTTTTAATATTAAGTTAATTAAATATGCGAAATGCAGACGTTCAGTCTAAACACTCTCTACTTCGTAATTAATAAATATAGGGTGTCTCAACAGTAACATTCGTCCTCGGGGATCTATTCAACAAGTAAAAATAAATCGGAATTATATAGTGGCAAACGTCTGATTGGCTTTCGTAACCGAGATTTTTTAAAAATTTATTACAAAATGAAAATAACGTTTATAAAAACAGTTCAAATACGTCACCTTCATGTTCGAATCGAACGTTGGTATGGAGCATAAGTGACGCATGAATAAGTTGCAATATGTCCGAATTTATTAAAAAACATATGCTTGAAGGAACTATCATGTTAATTTGTTCAGCAAACATGTTCTTTCATATTTTAACCTCAGGAAAAGGATGTCAATTGGTTTGAAATCAGGTGATCGAGAAGGCCATGCAATTGGCCCACGTCCTCCATCCGATGATTATTGAAATATTGTATTAAAAAATGCTCAATCTTTCACGCGAAATTGTTCTTGTCGCTCTATCAATTGTCATAAATTTAGTGTTCTGAGTAGTGCAACACCGTCGATAAATAGTGGCAAATAATCTCTCAAAAATACCAAATTTGATACCGAAGTAAGTCTTGTAGGCATAACATGTGGACAAATTACGTCGTAATTTAGTGATCCAGCCCTGAAATGATCGTTTTCAAATCGAATGAGGATATTCGTTAGACCACTGATGAAGACTGTAAGTATTTATGATGCTTTCTTTAGTAAATGTAGTATCATCACTCTAGAGACTGTTTTCGAAAACTTTGTATTCTTGGTTAACGCATTGTATCAACATCTACAAAAATTAACTCGAAGTAGTCTGTAATCATTGTAGAACTTGTGGGCTATATGGATGTAGTGCTTTTCATGTGGAGAATTGCCAGATGTAAATTGGTTATTGTGGACAGTTTATAAGTATTTACACTGGGTTAGTCTTTAACGGCATTAAGAATTTGTTCCTTTTGACTATCAATGCCTTTGGATGTGATATTACGTGGATTTAACTTCCCTGCTATTTCAAGGAGACTTTAAAATTAAGAAGTCATTTAACGTCAAGATTTCAATAATTTTGATATTTTAGACAATAGGTCTTTTGCAGTTTTTAAAATTATCACGTTAGTATTGTTGCTATCATCGTTGCTGTTATTATCATCGTGAATATCGATAATAGCAATTTTAGTTAGCTTTATTGAAAGAAACGGATGTTTTTTTAATTTGCGTATATGCAACATAGGATGTAAAGGAAAACTTAAAAAGAAATAATTCTCAATGATCAAGATTTTATTGATATTTTTTTTAAGGAATTTGGGGTAATACGCAACTTATCGCTCAATTATAACACTTGAATAATTATTTATAATCTTACTTTCACTATCAGCATATTTCTGATCGCTTTAAGAATATGGAACGTATGTATCCGAAATACTAGTTGTAGGAGATTTCTCTGCAATGGATATTTCAGAAATCCATAACGTTTAGCTTAAACTCATAGTACTCGTTAAACATCGCCTAATTATACTACTACTAACACTGGACAATAGTTATGTTGAAAAGCACATGGATGTGAGAGAGTTAACTGTAATTATATTAGAAATGGCACATTTTGTTTAGTTTCAATTATTTTAAGATTTGGTTTCATTTATCTTATGAATATGCCAAATGTCAAATGTTTTAACTCCAAGGTGATCTTTTAGGTTCGTTGCGTCAGACACTCCCATATTAATTCAGATCACACCCCTCCCAACTTTCGAAGTTCGTACGTCTGTAAGTTTAATAAAATATCTGTTATAATAACTTAAGTCATACGCATTAAAAACAATTTTATTTAATCGAAATAATACTATATTTCCTAGATAAAGACATTCGCAGGATAGGTGTTCCAGGAGTGATACGAAATCTTCGAGGGTATGTTTCTTGATACAACACTACATCACCCAGTATAATTATTATACAATCCTTGAGGTGCGATTTGTAAGCAATTATATTTTGAAAGTTTAAGGACACTGTTTGGAACCTATATGTATTATTAAATCAATTTTATATATGAACTAAACGTAATTCTTAAAAAATCCTCTAAATTTCAACACGTATAAGTAAAAGTACTTGATAAAAGTTACGTTATAGTACTCAGTAGTTTAAAATTGAAGTGGAAATAAATCCATAAGGATTTAATAACTTCTGGTCGGCAAACTCCGTGCCGGATTACCAAAAATACCATTTCGTCGATCGTAACTGGAAAGTTCTTCAAAACTTAAAAGGCTTTTTGCGTAATCCCCAGGATGTGCCTTTAAAGAAAAACTCAACTCACAGTGCATATCAGCACAAATTGAAAACTTTCCTACTTACTGTTTCTAATATGTTATCATACATTACACCTTAAAGATATATTATTATAAAAACAGACAAAGTTCACTGTTAAACTACTTTATTACCAAACTGATTTACAAGATATACCGATTAATACAATAAAATTCTAAATAATATATTTATTGACAATCGTAAAAATCAGTTTACTCCTTACACATTGTAACATCTATAGTCTTTCTAATTTTTTCTTAATGGACAGTTACGTTGACTGAGGAAAATTATAATCAACCGGTTTTTAAGTGCATAACAAATCTATAATTATAAAATCGATAATAAATAAAAATTGAATTAATAAATACATCCATGCATATGATATATTTTTTTAAATATGAGTTGTAATGCGATTCATTAAAAAAACAGAATTTTTCTTTTGCTATTTTGGCACTTACTATCACACGAATAATTGTTCATTATCTAAAAAAAGTTATTTGCCCAGTATGTTACGAAAAAATAAATCTGTAGCTTGTGACGTTACGTCAAAAGATTAGTCAGAGGGTGTTTTTTGACGACTAACATGAGACACAGAAATAATTATATAATTCCCTAACGTCTCGGAAAACGTTAGTAAAGAAACGTTAGAAAACGTAAGTATCTTTGGATATTACATAAACGAATAATATATGTGTCAAGTTCACGCTTGATATATTCTAAAAAAAGATAATAAACAGATTCGTTTTCCGAAACGTTAGGGAATTATATTATTATTTTTGTGTGTCATATTAGTTGCCAAAAAACATCCTCTGATAAATTTTTTAACTTAAAGTCACAAGCGAGAGGTTTATTTTTCCAATAATATACTGGATAACTAACTATATTTTTTATATAACAAAAGAATTATTCATGAGTTAGTAAGTCCCAAAAAAAGAAAAACAAAAATTTAGAGAATGCCACAAATAACTTTCAGACAATATTAAAATATCTGATGTGGCCAGCAAATAACTTTCTTATACCAGTATATATCATCCTGATATAAAAAAAACATTCTATTTAATTCTTCACTTACCTCAATTAAATTTTAATAGCGTACCTTGAAATGTTTCATTAAAATTTTTAAATAATTAATTATCCACGTCATTCGATACTGTCAATAATAACTCATGTCATATATTTTAATTAAGGCTCGGAATCGAATACGAATAATGCGAGTGTTCGAATATTCCAGTATTCGAATACGAATTATTCTGATGGAAAATTATTCGAATATTCGAATACTCGAATATATTCGAGTATTCGAATATTCGATTATATCTGAGTAAATTTGAATATTAAAATATATTATTAAATTATGTACAAATAGGTATGCAGTATGCATCCAACCAAGGTAGGTAGATAGTAGGTATAGGTAGGTACCTATTCTAAAATCCAAATATATCAATAGACCACATTAGTGGCACGTTTTACTCCCAGTCAAACTATTCCATCTCTTTCTCGCCTCGACCTTATTCATACTGTACTAAGGCAGGGGTTAAAATTGAATTTTAAATTTTAGAAAACCTGTAAATATTTAACTATTGACTTTTCATGTATTTGTTTTACCCTCACAATCTGTATCTTTTTTTAAAAACATTCTAATTTTAGAACACTTTTATTTTTTTCGCAAAGGAAAAATAGTTATGACACAGAAGTATAATAAACTAGCTCTGTTTTCGTTTTATTTAAGCTTCAATAGTTAAATGTAAACAATAGCGCCTCAATCCTAAAATAAAATACTAACTAAATAATTCTGACCCTTAAAGTACATATACAGGAGACAACCTATTGTGGGTATGGAAAGCAAATCAAATTTCCTGCTTAGTGGTTTATTTCATGACTATTATTGTGGTCTATCCAACCAAATACTCAAATAGAGTATTCACTATTCACTAGTATTCAGTGCTATACCTATTAATAATGAATTATCAAGGATCCGGATTATTCGGATACCTATTCGAATAATTCGGATTATTCGAGTATTCGAATATTCGAATTATTCGATTATTCGAATATTTTTTCGAACGAATATTCGAATACTACAATCTGGAAAATTCCCAGCCTTAATTTTAATATGTTAATATTAAATTAATATGTTATATTTTAATTTTTTTATTGACATTGACATTTTTGTAACTAAATTATACCTTTCAAATGTCAAACTGTTAAATTTATCCTAACCCCATTTTATGCAGACAGATTTTTTCTTCATAAAGTTATGTTTTTTCATTATAATTCGTCGAGATTCGTCCAGAAGTGCAATAAATTTTTTTTAATTTAAATTATATTAAATATAAGAAAGTAAAAACTAATCATAAGGCTTTTATGAATTTCATTATTCTAAAAAACAAATTAAGTTCCTCTTCTTGGTAAAAGTTAAAATATAGAGTGGAATGAAAAATATTATTAACTGAAAATTTTCTGCTAATTATTATTTACTAACTTTTACAAATCTTATCACAGATAAGTATAACACATATCTTTTTAAACAATTATTTTCCCGGCTGTTTGCCAAAACGCTGAAACTTTGATTACAAAAAAGATAATATGCACATTATGTTCAGTACAACTGACTCAATAATGTTATTTTTAATTTCAACTATTCTGTCTAGTAAAACCAAAAATAAATAAAACACAAGGTACTCACCAGCTGACACTCACTTTAAAAAACTTTAAAATATCTACCGACATGTGTTTCGGCTTGCATCGCTTCATCAGGGTAGCCAGCACATTTAGAGATTCCAAAGTAACAAAACTTGTAAACCTTAATGTAATAAACATTAATGGCTTCAGAGAACAGGATAATTGAAATTATACAGTGGAAATTCCCCTTAGGGTCGAATAAAATAATTTAAAAACCAATTAAGTTCCTCTTCTTGGTAAAAGTTTTACTAGACAGAATAGTTGAAATTAAAAATAACATTATTAAGTCAGTTGTACTGAACATAATGTGTATATTATCTTTTTTGTAATCCAAGTTGCAGCGTTTTGGCAAATAGCCGGGAAAATAATTGTTTAAAAAGATATATGTTATACTTATCTGTGATAAGATTTGTAAAAGTTAGTAAATAATAATTAGCAAAAAAATTTTCAGTTAATGTTATTTTTCATTCCACTCTATTTCATTATTCTCTTAATTGGCCTCACGTAATATTTAATATGGATACTGCAGACCCACTGTTTATATAATTTTAATAATTTTATTTAAAATCTCAGTAATCCTTGCTCACTAATAAAATATCTATAGTAATTTTTGTTTAAGAAATATGTCTTTTTAGAAATCACACTAAATAATGATTTTAGTAATTAAAACCAGAATTTATAAACGAAAAACATAAATTTCTTTATTATTCTCCCATCCATATTTTAAGTAACATTAGATTCATTTTAAAAGATTTTTTTGGAGAAATATTATTCATGAGTTCCTCTGGCGTTTTTCAATAAGTATACAAAAAATGATTAATGGTAACAAAGTCTAACCAAGAGATTGAAAAGCAGTAAATAAATTCTTTGTTTTCGCGCTGAAAATAGTAAAGAACATCATTAATTTATACACAAAAACTTTTTAACAGCAAATTACAAATGAACTTATTAACGCAAAGTAAATTTTACAATAAATATTAATAAGCTGGTAATGTTATTTGATACAAACGTACGTAGGTGTGACTAAGTCTAGTTTAATAAATAATTAGGATGTGAACAGCGTGAGTTCAATGTTTTTCCGAATGTAAAATGATGTATAATATATGCTTGGGAAATTAATCTAACAAAAGAGGTATGTGGTATGTTTTTTGAATGTGCCTAATTTGTTATTCATATACAAGAAAACATGAATATGTAAATATACTTACGAAGGAAATCATGAATACCATTTATTATAAAACTAATATCAAAAAGTAATATGTAATATATGTATAATAACTTTATTCGCTATACCGGATGAATCAAAATAAACTGCATCTACTTTTAAGGATGGATTCCTCTCAATAAAATAAATGAAACGTTCATATTAACATGGGTCCGAAAATTCTTCATGTTTAAAGACATTTTTTACTCCCTGTTATTTTTGCTACTGAAAAGGTCCTCTTATTATAAGTCGTTCCGCCTAACCATTTATGAAATAACTCAGGTTTGATATGTGAGTGTGGTGGATTTTAAACATTTTAAACGAAAATTTTAATATTTAAAATGTTATTGACAAAATAGTGGTTGCCACCCATTAATTTACCATACTTGAAGGCAGCACTGACAATCTAAATGACCACAAAATATTTACCTTAACTAACAATATCTATTCCCAAAATTTCATACAAGAAGAGTAGAGTTTAATTTAGAAACCACATTGGAGCATACATTTATTATAAAATTCATGAATGTGAATCACGAGGAGATCGCAAATAAGAGGTAAGGCTACTTCTTCTAGGAGCCAATGGGGTAAAAAACTGTGTTGGGGCCATTTCCTCATAACGAGTTTTTGCTTATTTTGGATAATTTTAAGGAAGATAGGCAAAAAGCTTCTATAATATAAGAAGATATTGTTAAAACATTGGAAAATATTTTAACACCCAAAGAACCAATACAATATTTTTTTATTAATTTCAGAAATATTTGTGATTAATCTAGGTTATGTTAATAAAGTTTTTGAAGTAAGCACCAGAAAAAAATTATAGAAATAAATGTTTTAAGATGCTTATTATATTAATAAAAATATCTGATGTGGCCAGCAGATAACTTTTTTATACCAGTTTCAGATATCCTGATCTAAAAAAATCATTCTATTTAATTCTTCACTTACCTCAATTAAATTTTAATAGCGTACCTTGAAATGTTTCATTAAAATTTTTAAATAATTAATTATCAGCGTCATTCGATACTGTCAATAATGATTCATGTCACATATTTTAATAATTTCTTCTTATTATTGACATTGGCATTTTCGTAACTAAATTAGACATATCAAATGTCAAACTATTAAATTTATCCTAACCCCATTTTAAGAGGTCAAATGTGTACAAAAATTCATTTTACATTAGCTTTATTTAATTACTATGAAAATATATTTTATTGGCTTGATAGGTGATGGTCGGATTTAGGTACGTCTAAGATAACTACATATTTCTGTTCATTTTAATATTATTATATTCTACAGTTTACTTACGAATTGATTTAGGTGAGGATATTTATATAAAATCATCTTTAAACATACAAAAAGTCATTTTCAATAAGTACGATCGTCATCATGCGCTTGTTTACTTTAACATATAAAGCTTGCATTATGTCATTTTTCGTGACAGTGACAACTACGCATGAGTTGTTTTAGTATTTTAAATATTTAGCCAGTATTATATTATTTAATTTGTTATTTTGTCGTTAAAATGGATGGTGTTAACAAATTTATTGGATACTGTGACAATTTGTAATCATAATGATGAGATGCTTTTGCGATTTTACAACATGCACAGTTAGTAAGGGATAATTTCCATTATAAGACAAATTATTCATATTATATGGCACTGGGTGGGTGAGGTTCGGGTTGGCTGTCTGGCAATGTCCTTGAGGATTAAAAAGGAGAATATTATCCAACAATATAGATTTCTATAGGATATATTTGTGGAACTTGTTACATCATGACAATTTGTTTCCTTTAGGTAAACATTTATTAATGTGATACTTATTTTTTTTATATTTTCCATAGGGGGTGAAGATGACATTATTCAGATAGATGAATCGGTGATAACAAAAAGAGAGAATAATGTACCTCTCAACACTACTCAATTTACCTTAGTCAGTATATGACTAGTAGGTTGGCTACTATCATTTATCTGTTCCATAACCTATGGCATACTGAGGAGAACTAATAAGTTTCAAAACCGGTCTATGCCTGGTTAGGAATTGACAAATGATATTGGCTACCGATCTATCATGATTTGAAGGAATAATCCAATGCAGGTCGGGGTATTTGCCCGCTGAGTAGTTGTTTCGTTTAAATCATATTTAATAACAGTAGTTTAGTCCACCTGGGATAGAGGTCGCCGCTCTCGGTACTTGCTTCGCAAGTTGCTATCCGCCACAGAGACAACTATGATGTCGGTAGGAGAGTAGCATTTGAACCATATGAGAAGTTTCACATACCTCTCATCACTACTCAATTTACCTTAGTCAGTATATGACTGCAGATTGGCCACTATCATTTGTCTGTTCCATAACCTACGGCATACTGAGGAGAACTAATAAGTTCGAAACCGGTCGTGTCTGGTTAGGAATTGACAATGATATTGGCTACCGATCTATCATGATTTGAGGGTATAATCCAATGCAGGTCGGGGTATTTGCCCACTGAGTAGTTGTTTCGTTCAAATCATATTTAATTAAAAATCATGTTTTGCCCGAATTTGAAATTTGGACGGATCATTGGTGAGAATATTCAGATCTGACCATTTAAGAAAGTGTATCGCCCTATATTAATAGAACCATCAACCGTTTTCGAAATGTTCGTGATCCTATCACTGGTATGTGCACGATTCAAGCTGAAGGTTATTGGTCGTGGTTAAAGCATTTCTTGAGAAGACTTGGGGTTATGAAATCTCCGCTCTTTGCAGAATATATTTATATGTTCATGTCGTTTGAAGTTTATGGTCCTACAGCTTCTGACCGTTTCAGAAATAATATTTTATAAATTTCTTTTCTAATTATTGTATTCTTAACACGTACTACTTATTGTCAAAAAGAAAATTTTAAAATTCGGGCGTACCTAAACTCGACCAGACCCAGCTTTTGATATAGTAGACATGATTTATAATCTTTCATCAGGAATATATTTTTTTGTAAAAGCAAATACAAACAAATTTGGGTCCAGTCCAGTGCAGTTCTTTCAGCTTGCTAATTTTGATCATCACCGATTTTATCATTGTTTTTGGCCTTTAGAACATGTGTACCAAATTTGAAGACTACAGACATGCCGACAGATTTTTATATATATATATGTATGTATATATATATATATATATATATATATATATATATATATATATATATATATATACATATATATATATATATATATATATATATATATATATATATATATATATATATATATATATATATATATATATAAATATATATATATATATATGTTGTTTTTCAGGTTTTCCGTGGTGAATGTAAATTCGCTCCATACCCGAAGTGATAGGCCCCGAGAGGGACCGTGGTTGTCTGAACAGGACGAAAAAAAACTATCACCATACATAAAAGGAACACGGATAAAATAAGCAAACTCTACGTAAAATAAAATAAAACAACTTTAAGACCGACAAAAAATCAGCACCATTCTTCGAATCAAAGACCAAAATTGCTCTAAAATCAAGGGGTATATGAAATACCTTGCCAAGATGCAAAAATATACATAGGACAGACCAACAGAAAAATAAGTGCAAGACGCGAAAACACATAAACGCTGTTAGAAAAGACGAGAGAACACATCTTTAGCTAAATAAAATACAACATAGGATTAATTTCGACAAAAAAGAAAACCAAATGAGCATACAAGCAAAAACAGAGAGGCCAAGAAATAGAGAAAAAACAAATTAAATAACGAGAAACCAAAATACTACCACATGAACCTGCTCTATTGTATGCTGCTGTCCAGAGGAACAAGAAAATAACGCAACGAAACACGAAGAGGAACCAACCAGAGCTAATTAATAGGACCAAATACACGGAGTCGCGCTCGAAATCAGGAGAGGGTGCAACAGACCGTGACATAAGCACAAATACCATCGCGCCCGAACAGGACCGATTACACGAAGCCGCGCTCGAAATCAGGAGATGGGTGCAGCAGACCATGACGCCCGGAGTATGTCGAGAGCAACAGAGCGTAACATAGGTAGAGTATATAAAGAACTGCCAGATCCAGAAAACGTCATTTCAGTTCGAGTTACCAGAAGCCGCAGTAAGCAGTTATCTGTTAGAACCTGAAGATGGCAGATGAGATTCTGCCGAAACGTCGTTCAGACAAACCACGGTCCCTCTCGGGGCCTATCACCCTACGCGGGAGTATACCCCGGAAAGCTGAATTTAACATATATATATATATATATATATATATATATATATATATATATATATATATATATATATATATATATATATATATATATATATATATATATATATATATATATATATATATATATATATATATATATATATATATATATATATATATATATATATATATATATATATATATATATATATATATATATATATGTATACATATATATATATATATATATATATATATATATATATATATATATATATATATATATATATATATATATATATATATATATATATATATATATATATATATATATATATATGTGTGTGTTTTCATTATAATTGGGCGAGATTTGTCCAGAAATGCAATAAAAAATTTAAATTTTTTCCCGAAAATGTACCTTTTTTCTTCTTTCATTCATTATGTCTTTTCTGATAGTACCACATTCACCAAATTTAATATGTTATCTAAAATGTTGTTGATAATCTTAACTGTCAAATTTGGGAAGTCTCCCTTTAGTATTTTTTGAGTTATCGCGGATACACACATACACACATCCACACACACACACTCGCACCGACAGACTTTATTCGAAAAATAGTCAGAATGGATTCAAGAATGTCAAAACGTACACATGAATCAAAATCTCGAAGTAAAAAAAATCACGATTACTTATACCTACTTATATAGGTAAGTAAAGTAAAAACTTAGATCAAGAAATACCGTTCCTTACTAGCCGTCATGCCAGTGGCCTCAAGTCACCCACGTGTAGATGGCACTATTTTAGGGTCATCTTGTTTTATTTCCGAAAAGTCTGGTAAAAGAATGATAATTGTAAGTTGGCTACAAGTACATCGAAACAGTCATCTCTATGACCATGTGTATCACTTTCAAGACTTTATCCATGCTGAACACTTATTTCATTAAAATTTCATAAAAAGGAAAAATACAAACGACTTTTCTTGAAGATCCAAAGGAGAAAATTTGTTAAACCAAGGTTAAAAGTATGTGCCTGTAATTCGTTTTGAAGTTAAATAGAAAAAGTAATCAAATTTAAAATCGTACACATAACAAAGATATATTTAAGAATTTATCATATTACTGTTCCCACTGAAACCGTTTAGACACAAAATCTCATGCTCAAAAATCTTAATAAGCTTAATATAATTGCTAAAATTACAGCTAATATAATGACATTTTTATTATTATATGTTAGGTAAACAAAAAATATTAACGTAGGATCTGATTAGAATTTTTAAAATCATTTGTCTCTTCAGAAGTTGACCTCATTATATGCTAAAAAGTTATTGCTGACGTGCAACTTAAGATGCGATATCACTGAAAACTGGGACAAATTGAATTTATTAGATAAGATTCAGTTGTACTGGAAGTACACGTTCTGCGAAAATGGAACGAAAGCTTCCGTAACTTTATTTCAATCGTATTATGTGGAACAAATAATAAAACAAAAAATACACTCATGTGACTAGGCGACTCACCCATTTTGTTTCTTATTTTTACTATTTTGCTTGTAAAGATGCCGTAGATAGATAGTAACACACAATTGTATGTGGAGAACAAATGTATTGTCTTTTTATCGATTTTCTTTAAATGACCATTAATCGGATAATGTACTTTTTCGTTTGTTGCCTTTTGATAAGACGTATTTCGAAATAGCGTATTATTTTAAGGAGGATTGCAACATAATAACAATAATGTATTAGATTTAATAACAAAAACAGATTTTTTAATTAATTCTCTCTAAACTCAATGATAAAGCTTATTGGCTTCTAACAACACCTTTTTTTCTTCTATATTTTTGACGATTTTTATTGAATGGGTGAGTAAAGTGGATCACAATAAACATTTCCTTAAACTTATATTTACTTATATATGTTATTCATAAATTAGAAATTAGTTTTTTGAGGTTTATGGATAACTTCTATTTGTGAAACGTAATGTAATAAACATGTTTGTGAAAAAGTAGTTATAAGCAGAGGTAGGATTTACCAATCAAATATGATGTAAAACCAGGGTTGGCTCTAGGTGGTTATGAGTCAGATATGCATGCATATATGAAATAATATCTTACCTTGAAATTTTTTTTAGCGAATCCGTATAATCCAAAGTTGATAAAATCAATTTATTATAAACACTCATTCAAAGAGAACTGGAGGTATAGCGGTTTATACTTAACAGTAAACTACACATACAAGTATTTTTCACTGTCGGTTACAAGAATATAAGTATATTATTAATATCTGTTTTAAATGTTTTGTGGTTAAACTTCGGCGCCTTTCGATGAAAATCCATTTATATTGCGAGACGTCGACAGATGTAACTGGAGTATACTTAAAATACGTAAACTTTCGCAAAGTCACCACATCATTCCCGCTGTAGCAATGTCTATTTCTTTGCCGTTTAAAAGATCTTTTAAAAAAGAGTTTGGAATTTAGTTTGTACCCTCTCAGCAATTTCTCCCTATAATTGAAAAATATATTGTCAAAGAACGAACACAACGTTTATTGCATCAACTGTAGTAAATTCTGATGTTGGCTGATATTGAAGGTTTCGTATGGCTAGAGGAATTCATGAAAAGCTTCCATGTATGATCTTCAGATTTTCTTGAACAGTTGGATCCATAAATGCCTGTTGCGCCTGTGAAATAACAACTGCGTCATTTGGATTTAACTACTGTATTAGGGATTTCATATTTTCAAAATGGCAGTAATAGTACGATGCTACCTCTAGTCAAATTCCCCATCGTGTTATAATGGGCTGTGGAGGTAATGGAGTATTTGGTAGAATTACATGAAATAACCGTACACGACTTGGCGCTTTAAGAAAAATTTTCTTTACACTAGATATCAATTTATCAACATTAGGGTAGCACTCCTTAATAGCTTCATCAATCCTATGAAGCCCATGTGCTAAACATGTAACATGAAGTATATTGTGATATGTTTCCCTTCAAAATTCTTCCAGTAGCTTTCATACAATTCACTCCATCGATAAGACATAATAAAAACTTGTCCTTATTTTCTGCATATTTGTCACCCCAAAACTCTTGTAGACATGAATTCACTACCTCCGCTACAGTGTGATAATTTGTAGCTTCTAATGCCTTAGAAGCAATCAAGTGTCCGCTCATTGAACAGTTTTCCTCCAATGCACCCACTAAAACATTCGCTACCTTAAACCCCCGAGCATTAGTGGTTTCGTCCACGCTAAGTCAGATGTACTTCCCATTAACCTCAGAAGAAACTTTCTGTCTAATATTTTCACATTCCGTTGATAAATATTTTTTCTTAGTGTAGACCCCGAGGGCACGTTAACATTGCTATATTTGTCACTAATACATTTTTCCAAAAATTATCTAAAAAAGTGGATTGTATAGTTTCGACGACGGTATGTTACATCCTATCATAAATTCCACTAAATCTAAGTTAAAACTACGTTGCATGTCACTGTAAGTAAAGCCACCTACACTCCATTTATGGTTTTCTGAGGAAATGTGTCTATTAATATTTATTTTGCATGACCACAAATTGTTTTGTTACATCTAGTGCAATACAATAGTGTACTATCAAATTGTAAATCGGCAATATC
Source organism: Rhamnusium bicolor (assembly GCA_029963845.1). Classification (NCBI taxonomy): domain Eukaryota; kingdom Metazoa; phylum Arthropoda; class Insecta; order Coleoptera; family Cerambycidae; genus Rhamnusium; species Rhamnusium bicolor. The sequence continues at coordinate 64,795 of JANEYF010001548.1, forward strand.
GCAAATCCAAGAATTTACTGTAGCTTCCGTCGGTTTAGTAAGTTGTGACATTTTAACTCCGCATTTTTAGTATCTACGTCCGAATGAATCCACGTTATGGAAGATACTGTTTGATCGTGTTATATATTTTCTCCCCTCCACGCTAGGGCCGGCCGTTGATCTTCAGTAATGTAAATTACCAATATACTGTAATATAAAAGAGTCTATTACGCATTACATTTTAATTTAAGAAGTGCATTCCCTGACAAAACTAAGTTACCACGAATACAGATTCACCCCGTTTAAAATCATAGAATTTCAAAATAATTTAAACAATGGTATTATTGACTTTTAGATTCTCCTGTAAAAATTATGCTACATTGTCGCTAGATTATTCGAAAATCTTTGACTGAATTAGTCATGAGTTAATTCTGGCTGTGATGCATTATGCAGGATTTAGTCCTGGCTCATTTAAAATAATGAAAAGATACCTACTTGGTAGTAAACAGTGTAAAGGTTGGTATATGTAAGTATCGTGCTGTAGAACATGGTGCTCTCCAAGGATCCATTTTAGGGCCACTGTTGTTTACCATGTATACTTCAACTTTCAAAAATTCCCTGGCATACTATAATTTCCATTTATACGCTGACGATACTCAGCTGTACAGTATGTGTATTAAATTATTAGACATCTGAAATGGCAACATTGCAATGTAAAACATAGGCAGAAAGCAGACAACCTGTCGTCGCTGCTCAGCGAATCGGCGATTTCATTTTTATCTAGCTGTAGTGCGGTCAATGGTGCACACTGCGCGCGTAGCCAAATTTTAGTATTCTTTCAATATACCATGTCTAATACTTTAATACATATAGTGTATTAAAGTATTCTCTTTCCGACGATATTTTAATACCTTGTAACAGAATTAATTATGATGTTCAGTCATTACTTTATAGATCTGAGAACATTTTCTTATCTGTTAATCCAACTAAATCTTTAGTAATGGCCTTTAGAAAAAAGTTAACTCAAGCTAGAATTTTGAACTCGATCGATATTTTTATTCAACAAGACCATCTTCAAATACAAGGTACTACAAGGAATTCAGAGGTATACATTGATTCGATATTAAAGTTTTCTACTTACGTTGTTTATACATTTAGTAGAATAAAATTAATCTGCGGTCACAAATATGTGTTACGTTGTAAAATTCGCATACCGTTGAGGCCCACAACATACGATAAGGATATGTATCGCGCGCATTCCTAGAAGGAGATGGTTTTGGGAAAATGGCGCTTGCTTAACGTTCCACTACATTCTGGTTGTTTAAGTAAAATATTATTACAAATTTTCCTTGCGGGGTTATAGAGAATTTTACTAGTATAATCATTATTAGTGCTCGTTGTTGTTGGTGTACCGTTTTTGGGTTTGTGGTGCATTAATATAGTTTTGGAAGATTTTCAAGAAGTTTGGAGCATTAGCGTCTCCTTGAAAGTCATTTCGCACTAGTTTCTGAAATCATGCACAGTATCAACTTTCAATAACTTGCAGTTGCAGTCAAACTAAAATACCTGCTATTCTAACCACTGAATAGTGCCGTTTTCGACAAGTCATCAAAGTCAACACAGGACTCTCTCTTGGAGGTAAATACCCTTAAACAATTTAAATCATTTCAGTAGGTTAGTGATGTTTCGTATTTTAACGCACCTATATAATATTTCATGGTTCTACCCGGATTCTACTCGGATTCTACCCATAATCTACCCACACTTTACCAAGATTCTACCCGGTGTACGTCGTGATCAAGACGGTATGATTCCAGGACATCTGATGAGCCGTAGATCACAGATAAGACACCTTTTAATATACAGAAACATTTTAATTCTTATTGTCATTTGCCAATATGACATATTTATAGTTGTGTCATACATTCATATACAATTTTTTGTGTAACTCGCTTAGTTAATACAATCAAGCGTCATTTCTGCTAATAATATTTTTTTACCTGGTACAATTACCATACCTTCATTTTGTACCCAAACGGCAGCCCCATTTTATAATGTTACGTTGCTGCATATAACGCGAAGAAGTAGGTACGCATGTTATTATTGTTTATTATTAAATGTTAAATATTGGATATTTTTTATACAAAGTTACATAATTTATAGATCTGTAATTAAATATTTGCTCATTAACCTTACACTACAAGGATTATTTCCCCATAATAACCACCCGAACTCACACCCAATTTTCTCGGCTAAAATATAGAGAGCTACCCAATGCTTACGAGTGGCATACTATAATCTCCTTCTGTTACTACGATTCTAGGGGTGAACAGCTCATACCCCCTATGCTAAACACCTCTCTTTTCCTTAGGCATAACAAGTTGAATGTAACAGATATACTGTCCACTGCAAATCGCACCATACTTTGTGAGTCGCTAGTTCCATCTCGCTTCAATTATGCTGATGCAGTTTATGGGGATATGAGACTAAAGCAGAATCAAAATAGGAATATATGTGTCCGCCTAATTTATGGACTTCAGTTCAAACAAATTTCGCCTAGGTATAAAGGCTTTAAATGGTTTAATATTAAGCAAAAGAGATAGCTACGTATTTGTTGTTTTGTGCACAAGCTAATTATAAATAAATCACCACCGTACCTAGGAGTACACAATAAATTTACATATAAAACTAATGTACACAACCTCAACCTGCGACACAATAAATTTTAAAACAAATTAAACATCCTCTTCTTGGTAAAAGTTTAAAATATAGTATGAAATGAGAAATCATAACGCTAAAAAATTGTTTGCTAATTATTATTATATTACAATCACTCTAAAACTTTAAAACATCCACTGACACGTGTTTCTGTTCTCCGAAGCCATTAATATTTATTACATTAGAGTTTACTAAATTTCATGGTTACTTTCGAGGCTTTCTAAGAACCGCCTTGGCAAAGCTAAAATGTAGAAACACGTGTCGGTGCATGCTTTAAAGTTTGGTGAGTAAAGAGTGGTGAGTACTTTTGTTTTATCTCTTTTTGGTTTCGCTGAACAGAATAGTTGGAATTAAAAATAACAATATTGAGTCAGTCATACTGAACATAATGTGCGTATTATCTTTTTTATAATCCAGGTTTCAGCGTTTTGGCAAATAGCAGGGAAAATAATTGTTTAAAAAGATACATGTTATACTTATCTGTGATAAGTTAGAAAACAATTATTAGCAAAAATATTTCTGAATTCATCCTATACAATAAACTTTGTTCCTTTCCATGTGACATCCTTGTATCGAAATTCGTTCTCTTATGTTGCTGCTAAAGAATACAGTATAACTTACCCAATGAATTGAATCTCTTAGTTTTCACAGTTTAGAAGTAAACTTAAGAAAAATTTACTGGATGATAACATGATATTTTAGCAACATTTTCATCAACCATATCTATAAAAGTGTGTATGACAGCCATCTTAATACCATCAAATATTGTTATTTGTCATTTATCAACATTTTTAATTATTTTCTTTTATCCCATGCAGGTCATACAGCAGAAGTATAATAATTTTATAAGTTGAGCATAAGAGGGAGCATCTTATAGTTCCTCCAAACTCTGCCTTTTAGTGGACTACCTAGTATGTGTTAGAAACTGTGGAAATAATTGTATTATTTTTTTGGAATATCTGCTAATAAAAACTATTATTATTATTATCTTCCACATCATCCTGTATATTTATTACAAAAAAATATCAAATTTATTTACACTTTTACTTTAAAACGTTTTTGGTTTGGTTCTTTGCGGTTGATAAATCGGAAATAAAAAATTATTATATTTGCAGCTTGTTACTACTGTTATTACCATACATAAATTCTGTGAAATACTAAATGAAATTTTTTTTTCACAAGTATGCAACTTTTCGAGGACAGAAACTATTTAATACATATATTTCAAGAAGTATGTATTGTGTATGTAATATTAAAAATTATGAGGATTTATCTGACACTATCAATTAAAATAAATCACCTCATTTTATGTATGAACATACTTCTAAATACTAATCTTGTCTAAATAAAGACATTTAAAAAAATTCATTGCATTTCGTTAATAATAAACAACTTATTTGTGAAGAGATTTACGGTACTTCAGTCCTAAAATATATTTGTCACAGTAGGTATACGTTTCCCTTAAAATAATTTATACCAGAAGGACACTTGACCTAACTCCTCTAGATTTTTTTCTCTTGGGATAAGTGAAAGATAAATGTCTTTTGTAAACGCCCCCAAACTTTAAATAAACTAACAGAACGGATGAAGTTGCACGGAATTCTAAAGATTCGAATCTTACAAGAATTTCTTTTTAGCTTTGAATACAGGAGTAGTTAAATAAAACTTGTTGATTACTACAGTCGTTGCATTTATTGTTTCATTGTTTTAAGACAATTGATCTGTTAAAGTAAGAAAAGAGTAAGAAAGTGAAATATTTGTTGGTTCAAAACCATTTTTTAATTGTTTATAAGTTTTCAATCATTTAACTGACTTTAATGATTCTGTAACAGACAAAATGATCAATATTTTTTCTAACTTTAGAAATGGCAGACGTTACTGAAGTAAATAAGCGAAACCACAGAAATTAGACAACCCCCGAATCTACAACTGAAACTGTTTAGAAAAACATTGGCAGTGCCGGTGGCGAGACTCGAACTCGCAGCTACGGCAGATATCTTTCTAGTCACCCATTACATTTGTTTTCCTTTTTAAACAGAATACACTCTGTACAGTAATTGTCAAATGTTAGCTTCTAATCTATGTAAAAGAATATTAACATAAAGTATATAAACATTTGTCTAGTAAATATAATTTTAACATAAATTTAAAATTTGTAGCTTATTCCAAGTCAGTCAAATCTTATGTCTATTATATAATTATTAAATAATACACGTACCCCAGTAAGTAATATTTTTGTCAGATATAGAGTACATGTAGTGTACCACATCTGACTAATGTCAGCACTAAAAAGTTTTATCGCTATACGCTATGTTCGTATGTTTTGCTACTTTACTGTTTCCAAATATTTATAAAACACAATCATAGCTGTTATAAATGTATTATAAGCTTTTTGTAAATTAGTCCAGTAACAGTTACGTACCGTCAATGTTTTATTGTTATCTATATGATGAATCTTATATTTTATTTATGACGCAGTGATTTCTTTTAAATCTGTGTACAAAAATTGGGTGTGATTTCACTTTGATTACAATTTCGAAATAAAATAGAGCAAATATATTCTACAGTATTGAAAATTGTAAACATGCACATTTGTCGGGGGATGGAGTCAAATTATACTGACAGAGGCATTTTTACTGTAAACTTATATAAAATACCTATAGAAAACAAACGGACCCACCGAAATATTAAAATTTTAATAATAATTTAATGAATGGAAATAAATTTTTTTTCTTTCCACAATTTCAAGGTACACAATCAATGGTAGGATCATCAACACTGCTTAAAATATCAATTTTTCAAATTAAAAGGCGATTTTAAGGAAGCATTTAACGAATATTTTAAAGATCTACTTTTCGTTGTGAAAGTATACGCCAAGAAGCTCAGATCAGAAACATGGTGGCAACAGACACCAGAATATAGCTGTAGGCCTAGCACAGATTTAGTTGTTTCCTAAGCGAAATACTTTTAACGAGGTAGGGTAGGTCAAGAATAAGTCAAGTGAATAAAGAATTATTAATTATTGCTATGCCCGAAGTCGATATAATTTAGTAATAATTTATAATGTTATGATATGGACTTTATTTAAATATAGGAATGTAGAAATATTTGGGCGTAAGAAAAATCAATTGGCAGCACTGCATTGATGACATGTCATTAAAGGAGGAAGGGTGAGTGAGTTTGTTTTTAAATATCTTTGGTGTTGTATACAAAAAGGTTTGCTAAATAAATAATTCTTATTAAACGAGGTGTTCATCGGCCGTTTTAATAATAAATCAAATTAAAGGTGCAAATAGTCGAGTGGAATCTTAGATACCATATTACATTTTTTAACATAGTTCTTTTCGTAAACCTATATGTATATAGGAACCTGGTGCAACATAAATAATCTTAACAACTATTAGAGTAATCAAGAGGGTTTGAGAATCCTTAGATAATTGCAGCTCATGCAAGTTTTCCCTTAAAATTTAAAATGTCATTAAATGCGGAATGACTTGGTAAATAGTGCTGTAATGTACTTTTATATTTTAGGTTATTTTTAACACTATGTTCCGTAACATATTTTGTAACAAAGTTGTTAAGTACAGTTGTTTCATTTAAAGAAAATTGTTTTTCGCTATATTCAAGTGGATTTAGTTATTTACAAAGAGTGTGTAGGGAGGAGTTATTTCAGTTGTGTCACTGGAGTTTCCAGTATTACTACCAGTATCATATCTATACATGAAATTATTTTTTCTTTATTGACAACGATAGCCACAATTTGTTCAACAGCGTCAACAATTCATCTGTGTTTTTGTCTATAGGATAAATTTAAATATCTATTCCTAGGCATATTATGTAGATTTAAACGAATTAAACAAGTTTTAAACGCGCACAATAACTAATAGAAATTAAAAAAAATTGACAGACATCTAAAACATACTGTTGTTTTAGGGTAAGTAAATGGTCAAGTACGTTATGCACATAAATGTGTTGTGTTCCGAAAAGCATGCATATAACTATTATCACTATTATATTTAATTAATTTTTATAAACAATATAAATTTTATAAAAAAGGTATATTATTCTTATGGAGTTTTGACAAAACACCAGTATTTGCAGGACATCACAATTTTTGTAAATTATACAAACTTGTTTCAATTTACGCAACCTTAGTATTCGCCGAATATGGAACCCGTTACTTAACACTGATAACATAAATTAACATAAATATTATATATTTGTGTTTCATATGATTTATATAATATTATTTTACCAATATTACGTAAATACTGTTTCACTTCTATTACCCTTACGCAACAAAGAAGAAATATTAACACATAATGAACATGTTAAATGTAGTGGGCACAAATACAAAAATAAGACAACATTTTGTTAATAAAAACAAAGTTCTTTTTTAAATCTCATCTAGTTATATAACTACTACAAGTTTGGTTGACTGGGTTTTATTCCAATAAATGATTAAGCACTTTCAGACCTAGATAGGGTAGTAAATTTATGGAAATATTAAATTTGTAAAGCAGTGTATGAAATTTGTCATTTTCCTTTGTATCTATCTCGTGCAGACCTCTATTTGTGATAAATCGCGATTTCTTGTTAAAAACATGTATACATAAATCGTATCTTAAATCTTGTATTATTTAATATACGTCTCTACATGAATGGAAACTGGTAAGTCTTGCCATGCTTTTTAAAATACGTGTTTGTACAATAAATACATCCGATGATAAAGTGGTGTTCCTCTAAAAGCATACGCCGTACTATAATCTAGACCCCACTTGTGCATGATATAAACTAATTAGATTTTCTTTTAAAGTACTCGGTTTTAAACTCATTATGTAAGAAATTGAAATTATTTTTGTTATAAGCTGCCTACCAGTTAATAGAATCGTCTAATATAATTCCCAAAAATTTCATACTTTTACTATTTGAACAATTTTTGTTGTCGATTTTAATATCTAAACTTTCACATCTCTTTCGCCAGTCATGAAATCTTAGATACTGGGTCTAGCATTGTTTGTCGAAACAGTACAAGTTATGTAAATTATTCAACGAATTATTATCTTTATCTTCTAATATCTTGTCAGATTTATCGGCTATGATTAATGATTTGTCATATACATACATTATCAAAAATTCGTTGTGTCGAAATATTCAGCTCGTTGGTATAAATCAAAAATAGTACAGGCCGCAATATCGATCCCTGTGGAAATCCCATCTTATTTACTTTATACTCCGAACTGACTTGTTCAACATTTATTTGTGGGAATATGTCAAGCTGACATATTAGTTTCGATTTTCAAGGAAAGGAGAAATCCAGTTTAGATTCACACCACGAATATCACAGGGTTGTAGCTTTATAAGTAGTTTATCGTGATCTATACAATCAAATGCCCTGCTGAGATCACAAAAAAATCCAACAGGGCACATTCTCATAAAAATCACACAGCAGTATGTAGTAAGACAAAAAGTTGGTTAATATGTAGTTCATATGCATTTGCTAGAAAATCTTTAATTTGATCATATTATCTATGAAAACCTAAGTCCAGTTAGTATTAATAATAACAGTTAATTTTTAATTGATATAAAAAAAGTTAATAATAAAATTGTACAATGTGAAATAACATAAAAAAATACAAGTAAAATGAAGATTTGGAAACTAACAACTTTTTAAATAGTTTCTATACCATCCTAAGTGGTAAAGATATATGGGCATCGGCATCCTCAAGAGCAACAGGTTCGTATCATTTCCCCAACAGTATGTGTTGATTTATTATCTCGAAAATCATGTTGATTTTCTGCCAAAATATTAAATCCAAAATGCTCATCAGACTATTTAAACAAGCATATTTTTGAAAATTTTTGAAAAATTCGATGCAATCATTACAGTTTATAACTTTCTGCCATCTGCGTATCGTCTTTCTTGTGATAAAAGGTAATTTAGCAAATTTGCAATAAATCTTATGATTACATTTACAACTTTCTACTGAAAAAAGTAAGATGCTCTCATTCATTTTCTTATAATAAATCATTTTAAAATCAAATGTTATTACATAATGTGTATTTCACGAGAAAATCCCTTTCGTATAGTTTAAGAAAAATTACTTGTCTTGCCTGTTTAAAGATTGTCTGTAACCAAAACTACATCAGCTATTGTAATAAACAATCTTTAATATGGACAAGGACGGATAGAGCCTCGGATTATTTTTCTTAAACTATATGAATGGCATTCTCTTGTGAAATAAATTTTAATTAAGTAGCTTGGATATGAATTTAAAAATGTGCTAGAGGAGAAAAATTTTACAACGCTTAAAAACTGAATAAAATCATTTGATATAACCTCTTCCAATCTCTACGCATTTTTTCGCTCTTCTGATAAATTTGTCGTAAACTTTGTGTATTACAGCAGGCTCTTTAATTATTTCGCTGATTGTGTCTCTTATTTTTTGCTTCAAAACATCTAAATTGTCCGGTAAATCACCAGTATAGATTTCCTGTTTTAAAATTTTCTGCAAAAAGAAATAATACATGGATGACAGGTCAGGTGACCTAGCTGACCATTCGATAGAACCATATCCATTAATTTATATTTCCTGAAAGTTCTCAATTATCTATTGCCTTACCAATTGTGTTGATTGTGCAGGGCATCCATCTTGCTGCCAATATATGTGTTCTGTTAGGTCAGGATTAATGGTATTTGTCTGATGTAGTACAAAGATTTCCAAAATATTTAAATACATATTGATTTAAATTTTTTTTCAATGAAATATAGAGTATTAATACTATCTTATATCAATTGTCAAATAGTCCGTATTTTTCGACAACCCTTTCAGGCTAACCCCAAAAGAATTACAAATTAATGTTCTTTATCTTATTTTCTTTTTGCGTCCTTTTTTTTCCTTCGAAATTTGTTTCTAATTATTTCTTGAAAAATTCATTATGTCTTGTAATTAAATATAACTTTAGGATCAAATTATAAATTGTTAAAATCCTAAAAGTAAGCGGTGTAACATAACCGATCAACAGACAAATTAGTTGAGATTGGGATTTTCCCTTCCTTGATATACAAAATATATCGATGAAAAAACTTTTTAATCATAGTTTATAATCATTTTTATCAATCACTATTTTTAACCTAGACATATATTTTTAATGACATATTAATTATATCATTTGTAATTTAATCCTATCCTGTAATTGTCATGGCGCATCGCACCGTGGATGTTTGGCTGGCTCTGAGCGTGAACATCGAAATTATTAGTTTGTACATAATATTTATATTTACATATTGATTTGATCCATTGATTGATTAATCCTATCATGAAAAATACCACACAAAACATTGATTTTGTTATTGCTAAACATGCTGCTGTGTTTTTTAACGTCTAAGACAGAACCAATTTGAAAAAGAAAATTTGGAAAATTTTTGTAATAACTGATAATTATGAGAAAATTTTCATGAAACAAATTAATTACATATCAGTAGAAAACTTGCCCAGATGTATAATATTTCGCAAGATAAATATGTTCTTTTGTGGCAAGCATTTTTTGTTATAACATCAGAGAAGAAAACAATTATTTCAAATTGAGTTCGATTAAATTAGTTTCTGTTATACACTCTATATAGTGTACATTTAAAATTAATAAGTTTTCTGTGCATTTCTGTAGCAGCATAGTGTATTATTGTTTTGAGGAAAAGAATGTACCGCAATTTTACTTTTTGGTAGCAGTGATTATCTTATATGTACAAACTGAAATTAAGTGCATTTTTTGGGTTTTTGGTTAAGAATTCGTAAAACAAGCTTTTCCTCTTCCCAACCCTATCCATGTATAGTATATCCTTTAGGATAATGTGTTCAAAAATACATATCTTTAAGATTAGTAGATAGTGAAATATTAATAGAAACTATATTAAAATGAAACACAGATAACAATAAGACGAATGTAATAATTATGTTTTATGTACCACAGTTGTGCATTCAGTTATCTATTTATTGAATCAAAAGAAATTTTTTTGCTTATATCTGATTAGAGCAGGTGTTCTATTTGGTTTCCAAATTAATCCAACTTTCTCTCTATGGTGTAGAGGAGTATGTAACAGAAGTTCTACTATTGAATGGTTTGTGCCAACTTTGCAATATCATCTATTAAATTAGTTTTAGTTAGACACTGAATGCAGCTGTATTGGTTTGACGTCAAACTTGTGTGCTTGTAGATTTTACCTTACACTAATTATGTAATTACTAAATCGAATTTAATTTTGTCTTAAAACATGTCGGCAGAACACGAGTAACTTTCATTTGATAAAATAGCCTTCTAAATTGCACATTTCTATTCAGATAGACAATCCATTTTTGAGGAAAATCTTACCTCAGAAACTGTATTATAAAAATGATAAAAGGTCATATACTATATTGATTTCATAAATTTAATTATCTTCTAAATACAAAATTAAAAACAATACAGTGAGCAACGGTTACTTCTTCGTACATATCCCATGAAGTACAACTTGCTATTAGTACTGGCTTTTTCATTGCATTGCCCACATCTGGTTTATTTTTCCTGTGCAATTACCATATAATTTAGCCAATCAAACTTCAAATTAATACTCTAAGATGGGTATCATTCTTGTTGGCAAAGTTTATTTTTATTTCTTTCACCTACAACGTGGCAATTGTTCTGTAACTAAGTTGATCAAAGTTACTTTAATTTTTTCTACGATTTGCCCCACATTCTGAATGACATATCGAGGAAACGTTTTCTTCTGAATGATATCCAATATAGGCTGGTTGAGTTCCAGTAATTCGTCATCAAATAACTTTGAAAGCAATTCCAACAGACTCTCTAAATTTTAAAATTGTGAATATAAATTAAAATCAAATGTAAGAGGCAAATCTTCTTTGAACCAATTTAATATTTCTTTTAGTTAACGGCGTTTTGGTCGTTGTTATAATTTTGATCACATCAAGTGGATTTTAGATGAAAAACTGTCATCATCTCATATAAAACTGTCTTCTACAGAGGCATGTAATTGAACAAGTAAATTGTTGATTGCCATAAAATCACACGCACCTTTTTCATTGATTTTTATGTAATTCTCTAACACTGCAATTGTATGGGAGAAACCCCTGACAAATAATGTGTTCCAGCGACACATTTTTCTAATATCGTCGATAAAACTAGAAATCCTTAAGTACATTTTTCCCAATTTTACAGAGACCATAAAACAAAACAATATTACAATTAGACCAACAATCATGAGATTTTGCATATACCTTGCTTTATTTAATATGCAGTCTTTTACATACATGTACCTATTATAATGTAGTCAAAGCAAACGAATAAAAATTTCGTTTTTAACTAAGCTTGCAGATGCGAGATTTTGTAGTTTCACCGATGATATATTGGGTTATCATAAAGTAAGCGGTCTATTTTAAATTCTTATATAGTGTTAAGACATTATGCTAGTAGCAGAAAGAAAACAGAATCTAGTTGCTTCAATAATTGGATTTTAGTGTATCTACGGAAAACAAAAGAATTGTCGTGACAACTATTTGATAAAAGTGTCAAACGAAATAATCGTAATTTAGAGAATTGTTCTCAAAATAAAACTCGCGTAACGTAAATTGTAACAATTTCAATATGGATCTGCAAACAAGAATTGGTTTAGTGCAATGTTATTATGAAGGCGCTAAAAATTACACTACTGGATTACGAAGATTTCGTACGAAAATGGGTTTGAGAGCAGGGCCGTGTAAAATGAAGGCGTATCGTAATTTGATTAGCAAATTTGAAAGAACAGGGTCTGTAAAAGACCTTCCGAGGTCAGGAAGACCTAGGATTAGTGATGTCCAAGTTGCAGAAGTTCTTCAGGAAAATCAAAACGTAGCCAATACTAATCCGCTAGCAATCAGTAGTGTGAATGCGATATCAAAATGATTACAAATGCCATACACCACGGTTTGGAAAATTTTACGGAAAATCCTAAAAATGTATCCCTATAAAATGCAACTGCTGTTTGAATTAAAGGACGCAGATTTTGCTCTCAGGTACGATTTTTCATTACACGTATTGGCTCAGATGGAAATTGAACTCGAATGGTTATCCCGTATTTTATGGACAGATGAGGCCCATTTCTCTCTTAATGGTGGACTAATACTCAAAACTGTCGATTATGGTTAACAGAAAATCCACATGAAATCGTTCAGCAAGGCCTTCATGACAAAAAACTGACCGTTTAGTGCGGTTTCACAGCTAATTTCATCATTGGTCCATACTTTTCCGAGGAAATACAGAATGGGGAGGCCGTATCTGTAACTGTTATTGGTGAACGATACCTGCAAATGTTAAAGGATTATGCAGTTCCACAGTTGCAAAACGAGCACGAAGGAATTGAAAACATGATTTTTATGCAGGATGGAGCACCTCCGCACATTTACCGACCAGTTAAAGAATTGTTAACTGCGGTTTTTCAAGATCGTGTTATAAGCAGACATTTTGCAAATTCATTGCCACCAAGATCGCCTGATATTAACTCAGCGGATTACTGGCTGTGGGGTTATTTAAAAAATTTGGTGTTTAGAACACGGCCAACAACGCTGGAGGAATTAAAGGACAGTATTGGAGAGCAAATTCGTTCAATTCAACCAGAAATGTTGAATAGCGCTGTATACAATTTGGAGGAACGGTTGGTAATTTTACAACAACAAAATGGAGGTCATATGGAGCATTTGCGGTAACTAGTGTTTGATATCAGAAATCCCATTATGTAAGCAACTCGATTCCATTTACTTTTTGTTATTAATTTGATTTGTTAAGAATATATAAGTTGAAATATATCCCTTACTTTATAATCACCCGTTACTATGTTTAGTACACTCTAACTAATAAATTAAAATAGAGTAAACTAACTACAAAATAAATATTTACAATAGAAGTTCACCAATAAATTGTAACCAATAAACAAATTTTAAATTGTTTCTCTATATTTTAATAAAACTTTCCCCGTAACGCATATTCATGCCAGTTAAAATTACGTGTACACTTTATATTCTATTAGGCAGATGTGGATCGGTTCATATGGTCATATGTTCATATTCACATCCATTTAAAAAACAATATGAATATATCTAACAATAACCTAGACATTTTTATTAACTTTTTCATTAGAAACTCTTTAAACTTTCACATTCTTAAAAAAACTCTTTAATCAGTATTAAGCAAATCACATTTCGGTGATCTGATCAAATATGAATTGTGATCGTACAAAAGGACGATTCTTAGTCAGCCAGATAGTTAATAGAGAATTGTCATTTCACATCAGTATAGCTTTTAATTATAATCTTTTACCTCTATTTGGCGTTTAATTTGCGCCGTTTAGTGACGGTAAGCAATAAATTTCGCCTAGTGTAGAAAAAATTAGAAAAAAAAATGCAAAAGAGACGCCATCCTCGGAATTTTAAATTGTATTTTAGTAGCTATATAGAGGCTAAACTGCCATCAATTAGCCCACTAAGGCCTAATCTTTGCGCCTGATGGAGAGAATACTATACGAAAAATTTTTAAACAAGCATGTAATTGGCTGCTATAAAAAATATAATGTTCATTTTGCTCCTATCTCATTGGTGCCATGTAGTTAAGTTGAAAAAATAATTTTCTTAACACCGTAAAAAAAGTTCCATGAAAAAAAGTAAAATATACGTGAAGACCTCATCTATTAGTCAGTTTTATATGGGACTCCATTGGCTTGACTCCTGAACCGTTCGGCAAGTTAACCTTTAAAGGGCAATGTAAAAGGAGTTTCACCTAATCGGTATACCGGTTGGCACGCTTTATCCAAAAGAATAGAGCAGGGTAGTAAATTCTCTTTTATGCTTGAACACGCAACGAACAGCTTTGCGTATCACTATGAGAGAGGCAACTTCTTTTCTTTACTTTTTCATTTATAGTGTACATACTTAAAATATGTGCTCTTCAAAATTGCATAAAGGAAATCTCTTAAATGAAATTTAGTTATTTTCAGTACTCAGTTTTTTTTTGTAATTAGCAATAAAAGTGAACGTTCCATACTTCTGAACCAGCATAATAGATATATTTTCCAAATTGTACAAATGGTATCAAATTAATGGTAGACAATTTTGTCACATCACTGTAAGTAGTAGTTGTATTATTTTAATTTTAACAAATAGGCTGTTGTTATAGTATAGCAAACCAACATTGTGGCTTGTTACTACTATACTCCGTTTAATGAACAGGCAGAATTGGGGAGGAGCCTATTGAATTTCCGGTTGCAAAACCCCGTTTGACACACTACAAATAATATTTTGTTTTTTTGAAAATTAAAATAATTAGGTTAGGTTGGATTAAGTGACAGATCAAAATTATTTATTATTTGTAACAAAAAAAAACGATTAGGTATATCATTAGTATACATCATAAAAAATATAAATTTTATTGGCAAGTAAATCCAACACGACGGCGCATTATGTATAACTGGTAGGTTTTATTTT